>CM050921.1:17050046-17280046 GCA_027742785.1 Vigna reflexopilosa
CTGTCTATGTGGGTGTGTCTGTGTGTGTGTGTGTGTTTGTGTGTCTCTGTGTGTTTGTGTGTTTCTGTGTGTGTGGAGGTTTCTGTATATGTGTTTGTGTGTGTTTGTGTCTCTCTATCTGTGTGTGTTTGTGAGTGTGTGTGTGTCTGTGCGTGTTTGTCTGTGTGTGGGTGTCTTTGTGCGTGTGTCTGTGTCTGTGTGTGTTTGTGTGTGTGTGTCTTTGTGTGTGGCTCTGTGTGTGTGTAAGGGTGTCTGTGTGTGTGTCTGTGTGTGTGTCTATGAGTGTGTGTGTGTGGTTCTTTGTGTGTGTGTGTCTGTGTTTGTGAGTGTGTGTGTGTGTCTGTGTGTGTGGCGGGGTGTCTGTGTATGTGTGTTTGTGTATGTGTGTCTGTGTGTGTGTGTGTGTGTGTGTCTTTGTGTGTCTGTGTGTGTGTGAGGGCCGCGTGTATGTGTTTGTATGCGTGTGGTACTGTGTGTGTGGGGGGGGTGGGTGTGTGTCTGTGCTTGTTTGTGTGTGTGTGTGTGTATGTGTGTTTGTATGTGTGTTTGTGTGTGTGTGTGTGTGTTTCTTTGTGTGTGTGTGTCTCTGTGTGTCTCTGTGTGTGTGGGGGGGGTTGTTTGTGTGTGTGTGTATGTCTGTGTGGATATCTGTATTTGTGTCTCTATGTGTGTATGTGTGTGTGTCCGTGAGTGTGTGTGTGTGTGTGGCGCGTGTATGTGTTTGTATGCGTGTGGTACTGTGTCTGTGGGGGGTTGGGTGGGTGTCTGTGTTTGTTTGTGTGTGTGTGTCTGTGTGTGTGTTTGTGTGTGTGTGTGTGTGTCTATGTGTTTGTGTGTGTTTGTCTCTATCTATGTGTGTGTGTGTCTGATTGTCTGTGTGTGTGTGTGTGTCTGTGTGTGGGGGTGTCAATAGTGTGTGTGTGTGTGTGTGTCTGTGTCTGTGTGTGTGTGTGTCTGTGTGTGTAGGGGTGTCTATGAGTGTGTGTGTTTGTGTGTGTATGTGTGGTTCCATGTTTGTGTGTGTCTATGTGTGTGTGTGTCTCTCTGTGTGTGTGAGGGTGTTTGTGTGTGTGTGTGTGTCTGTGTGTGTATCTGTGTGTGCCTCTGTGTGTGTGTGTGTGTATTGTGATTGTGTCTCTGTGTGTGTGGGTGTCTGTCTGTGTGTGTGCGTGTCTGTCTGTGTGTGTGTCTGTGTGTGTGTGTGGGGCTGTCTATGTGTGATTTTCTCTCTGTGTGTGTGGGGCTGTCTATGTGTGTGAGTCTGTGTGTTTGTGTGTGACTATGTGTGTGTCTCTCTCTCTCTGTGTTTATGTGTGTATGCGTCCATGTGTGTGGGTATGTGTGTGTCTGTGTGTGTGTCTATGTGTGTGTGTGTTCGCGTCTATGTGTCTGTGTGTGTGTGGTACTGTGTGTGTGTATGTGTGTGTGTGCATTTATGGGTGTGCGTGTGCGTGTGCGTGTGTGTCTATGTGTGCGTGTATGTGTCTGTGTGTGTGTGTGTCTGTGTGTGTGTCTCTGTGTGTGTGTGTGTGTGTCTTTGTATTGTGTTTTTGTCTCTGTTTGTTTGTATGTGTGTCTCTCTATGTGTGTGGGGCTGTTTATGTGATTGTGTCTGTGTGTGTGTGTGTGTTTGTGTCTGTGTGTCTGTGTCTGTGTGTGTAGGGGTGTCTGTGTATGTGTGTTTGTGTGTGTGTGTGTGTCTATGTGTGTCTTTGTGTGTCTGTGTGTCAGTATGTGTGTGTGTGCGTGTGGGCGCGTGTATGTGTTTGTTTGCGTGTGGTACTGTGTATGTGTGTGTGTATGGGTGGGTGTGTGTCTGTGTTTGTCTGTGTGTGTGTGTGTGTGTGTCTCTGTGTGTGTGTGTCTCTGTGTACGTGTGAGGGTGTCTATGTGTGTGTGTCTGTGTGTGTGTGGGGTGTTTGTGTATGTGTGTTTGTGTGTGTGTGTCTGTGCGGGTGTGTGTGTGTGTCTGTGTGTGTCTGTCTCTCTCTATGTGTGTGTATTTCTATGAGTGTGTGGGTGTGTGTGTGTGTCTGTGTGTGTGTGTCTGTGTGAGTGTGTCTGTGTGTGTGTCTGTGTGTGTGTCTCTTTGTGTGTGGGGGTGTTTGTGTATGTGTGTCTGTGTGTGTGCATGTGTGTGTGTGTGCGTGTGTGTGTGTCTGTGTGTGTGTGGGGGTGTATGTGTATGTGTGCGTGTGTGTGTATAGGTGTGTGTGTGTGCCTCTGTGTGTGTGGGGGTGTCTGTGTATGTGTGCCTGTGTGTGTGTCTCTTTATGTGTGTCTGTATGTGCGTGTGTGTGTGTGTATGTGTCTATGTGTGTGTTTCTCTCTCTCTCTGTGTGTGTTTATGTGTGTATGTATCTATGTGTGTGTCTATGTGTGTGTCTCTGTGTGTGTCTATGTGTGTGTGTCTGCGCGTCTATGTGTCTTTGTGCGTGTGGTATTGTGTGTGTGTATGTGTGTGTGTGCGTTTATGGGTGTGGGTGTGCGTGTGTGTGTGTGTGTGTGTGTGTGTCTGCGTGTGTGTATGTGTGTGTGTTTGTGTGTGTCTGTGTGTGTTTTTATGTGTGTGTGTTTGTGTGTGTCTGTGTGTGTTTTTATGTGTGTGTGTCTGTGTGTTTGAGTGTGTGTGTGTTTGTGTGTGTTTCTGTGGGTGTCTGTGTGTATGTATGTGTCTCTGTGTGTGTGTGTCTATATGGGGGTTTCTTTGTGTGTGTGTCTCTGTGTGTGTGTATGTGGGTGTGTGTGTCTCTGTGGGCGGGGGGGGTGGGGTCTCTGTGTGTGTGTGTGTGTGTGTGTGTGTGTGTGTTTGTGTGTCTCTTTATGTGTGTGTGTGTCTGTGAGTGTTTGTGTCTCTGTGTGTGTGTGTGTATGTGCCTATGTGTGTGTGTGGGCGCGTGTATGTGTTTGTATGCGTGTGGTACTGTGTGTGTGTGTGTGGGTGTGGGTGTATGTCTGTGTTTGTCTGTGTGTATGTGTGTGTTTGTCTGTGTGTGTGTTTGTCTGTGTGTATGTGTTTGTGTGTGTCTGTGTGTGTGTTTGTCTGTGTGTGTGTGTGTGTCTTTGTGTTTGTCTCTGTGTGTGTGTGTGTCTATGTGTGTGTCTCTGTGTGTGTGTGTGTCTATGTGTGTGTCTCTGTGTGTGTGTGTGTGGGGGGGGGGGTTATTGTGTGTCTGTATGTGTCTGTGTGTGTATGTGTGTGTGTGTGTCTGTGTATGTGTGTGTGTGTCTGTGTATTGTGTTTGTGTCCCTGTGTGTGTGTCTATCTGTGTATGTGTCTCTATGTGTGTTGGGCTGTTTATGTGATTGTGTCTGTGTGTGTGTGTCTGTGTGTTTGTGTGTGTCTGTGTGTGTGTCTTTGTGTGTGTGTGGAGGTGTCTATATGTGTGTTTGTGTGTGTGTGTCTATGAGTGTGCGTGTGTGTTTGTGTGCGTGTGTCTATGTGTCTGTGTGTGTTTGTGTGTGTGAGTGTCATTGTGTGTGTCTCTGTGTGTGTGAGGGTGTCTGATGAGTCGATATTTTATTGATTTCACTTAGTTTATTATGCTCGAATTAATAAGGGAATTGTGCTTAATTATCCGGTATTTTCCCGTTTTTCCTAATTATGCTTAATTTGATCGGAAATTCTTATTTTAGTTAATTTGAATTTTCTGAGCTGATTAATTTCATTTTTTAACTGCAGGGAAAATATTGGAGATATATTTTGGAGCATTAGGAAGGAGGCAAATAAATTAAAGGCTCAACAATTAGTCATTTCAATTTTAATGAAATTGTACTTAGTTGTTTAGGAACTTTAATTAGGATTTTGAGCATTGGGCCAATGTTGGCAAATTTTATGATTGGCCCAAACTTTGAGGGACACTTGGCATAGACTTTTGGGTTTTTAGGGTAGGCCCCACCCTAATTTTGGGACTCACGGCCTAGGAAAAAGAGGAGCCAGCCGTCACACTTCAAATTTGAGGGGGCTGGAAACAATTTTTTTAGGGAGCTTGTTCTTCAAAAACCATGTTTACCTTGTTGGATTATGGATGAATGTGAGAATCACACAGGTTTCTGTTACAGAGCACAATTCATTTGATTTTATTTAGAAAAGTTTGGAGATTTTAGTATGACTTAATCTTGGGAGGGCTTCACGGTGCATTTATTTTGTATGCAAGAGAAGCGGTGCTTCATTTATTGGTTGGTGCAGCAGCTTACCTTTAACATTGGGCGCACATGCGAGTTCACCTTTTCTTGGTGAGAGACGCTGATTCATTCTGCTGGGAGAAAGGAGCTGCTATCACAATTATTTGCATGGAGCGGTGCTTCATTTTGGGTCATGCGCAGATTCATTTTACAAGCTTTTTTATATTTTTGCTCTTCAATTGGAAAAATTGGTGCACACGGTGTTTTTTATTCTCTTTTCTTTTGCTGTTTGCATGTGGTTTTCAATTGGGTTATGCATTTTTGGATTAAGGCTTGATTCAGGTGTTGTTACGGGTTTAATTTGAATTAAATTGTGGTGCTCATGTCCAACGTTGTTGTGCACACAACGGGCATTCAAGTCTTCTAAAAAACGTTGTTTTCATATGTAATTTAGGAAAAGCACACGTCTTGAAATCAAGTAGCTTAGTCCTAGACTTTATTTTTAATGTCATGCATTTTTAATTTGTTGTTTACTTTATGAATGTGTGTTGAAGTTGATGCAATGTTCCATTCCTTTATTAGCTAGCGTTATTTTTTTTTATTCCAAGTCCTGCATATTATTTTTAATTTCCCGTTGCAATGTGAAGTTTATCTACTAGCTGTAGTGTTGCAATTAAGGACTGAAGATGCATTTTCTAATTTAGCAATTTCATTTCCAACTTATGTTTTCTAATTTAGCAATTGCGATTCAAGTGAGTCATGCGAGTTTTCTTTAATTTAGTTGTAATGTTAGCTTAAGTAGTTGAGTTGGTCATTAGCGATATTATAATGTTTCCTTGAGATTTCTGGACTGTAATTGTGTTTGTCACTCTGACTTGGTTAATGTGAAATATGTATTTGCACTTGCAATTGGGTATACGCTTAGTTGCCCAGTTGGTGTTGAATCTTCGCTTAGTTGATGAAACTGCATGATGTAAATTGGATTTGATGTTAACATCGCGTTCTCTTAGTTCGCTTTTATGAAAACATGATTAGCCTTCGCTTAGTTGGGTAGCTGGGTTGGATTAGAGGTTTGAGTCGCTGCTTTATTTTGTTGATCTATGATAGGAAGCATTGTAATTGAGTTAATCACCAACCGTTTTTTTTATTCTGTATTTGATTCCGTTTTGCATTTCTGTTTTTACCTTTCTGTTTGCATCTGTGTTTTAATTTAATTCATCTGCATTCAAAAACCTTTCACAACCCCCCCCCCTTCGTGTCTGACCTAATTCTCGAACCACATTTGGTCCTTGAGAGACGACCTAGGAGTCACTTCCTAGTCTATACTGCATTCTTTTATGCACATTAAATTTGTGTGGGTTGCGATAACCCATCAAATTTTGGCACCGTTGCCGAGGACCAACGGTTCGATTTTAGGTCTTTTGTTGTGTTAGTGGGTGTAAGTGTGTGTGTGTCTGTGTCTCTGTGTGTATGTGTGTTTGTGTGTATGTGTGTGTGTCTGTGTGTGTGTCTCTGTGTGTGTGAGGGTGTCTGTGTATGTGTGTCTGTGTGTGTGTGTGTGCATGTGTGTGTGTGTGGGTGTGTGTGAGTGTGTGTCTGTGTGTGCGTCTGTGTGTGTGTCTGTATATGTGTGTGTGTCTGTGTGTGTGTGGGGGGGTGTCTGTGTGTGTGTGCCTATGTGTGTGTGTGTGTATGTGTCTATGTGTGTGTCTCTGTGTGTTTCTGTGTGTCTGTTGTGTATGTGTGCTCGTGTATGTGTCTGTGTGCGTGTGGTACTGTGTGTGTGTGTGTATGTGTGTGTGTGTGTATGTCTGTGTGTGTGTCTATGTGTGTGTTTGTGTGTGTGTGTGTGTCTGTGTGTGTGTGTGTTTGTGTGTGTGTGTGTGTGCGCGCGTGTCTATGTGTGTAGGTGGGTGTGTCTCTGTGTGTGTGTGTGTGTTTATGTGTGTGTGTCTATGTGTCTATGTATTGTGTGTGTGTCTGTGTGTGTGCGTGTCTGTGTGTGTGTGTCTGTGTGTGTGTGTGTGTGTCTGTGAGTGTGTGTCTCTTAGTCTGTGTATGGGGGTATCTGTGTGTGTGTGTCTATGTGTGTGTGTCTCTCTCTCTATATGTGTGTGTGTCTGTGAGAGTGTGTGTGTGTGTGTGTTTGTCTGTGTGTGTGTGTGTCTGTCTGTGTGTCTTTGTGTGTGTGTGTCTTTGTGTGTTTGGGGAGGTGTCTATGTGTGTCTCTTTATGTGTGTGTGTGTTTGTGAGTGTGTGTGTCTCTGTGTGTGAGGGGGTGTCTATGTGTGTGTATGTGTGTATCTGTGTGTGTCTCTGTATGTGTGTGTGTGTGTGTCTGTTTGTGTGTGTCTGTCTGTGTGTGTGTCTGTGTGTGTGTGTGTGTATGTGTGTGTGTGTCTCTCTCTTTATGTGTGTGTGTCTCTGTGTGTATGTGGGGGTGTCTGTGTGTGTCTGTGTGTGTGTGTGTGTGTGTGTCTGTCTGTCTGTGTGTCTGTCTTTGTGGGGGTGTCTGTGTGTGTATGTGGGTGTGTGTATGTCTGTGTGTGTGTCTCTCTGTGTTTGTGGGGGTGTCTGTTTGTGTGTGTCTGTGTGTGTGTGTGTGTCGCTGATGCGTGTCGCACCCCATGCAAATTTAATGTGCAATTTAGAAATGCAGTATAGCTAGGAAATGACTCCTAGGTCGTCTCTCAAGGACCAATTTTGCGGTTCAGGATTTAGTCAAACACGAAGGGGGGGTTGTGAAAACGGTTTGTGTTGAACACGGATGAAAACATAATCAAAATACGACGAATATAGAAATTCAACTATAGAAACGCATACAGAGATGTAAAAATACGGAATCAAACAGGGAGAGAAAACAATCGGTCATTAACTTAATTACAATGTTTCCCATCACCGATTAACAAAATAAAGTCGTTACTCAAACCTCTAATCCAACAGAGTTGACCGACTAAGCGATGGTTAATCCTGTTTTCATAAAAGCAAACTAAGCGAACATAGTGTCAATGTCAAATCTGATTTACACCATACAGTTTCATCAACTAAGCGAAGATGTCACACCAATTAGGCAACTAAGCGTATACCCAATTGCAGGTGCAAATACCGATATCACATTAACAAAGGTCAGAATAGCAAACATAGTTACGGTACAGAAATCTCAAGGAAACATTACAATATAGCTAATGACCAAATAAATTAATTTAAGCTACCATGACAATCATATCACAATTACTGGACATCAACACTTTTACAAACAAACTATCTAGCACAGTTATGGATAATTAAATGCAACACTAACTCAAACACATAAAAGAAATCAACCTATTAATTAAACTAAGTGAAAACAAGAGAAATTAACAAGCCTATTTTACTTCTAGTAATTTATGTGACCAAGGTGCAATTAACAAATAAATTAAAAGTCCAATTGGCCAAAGAACACCTCTTGGCCGTGAGTTATGTTCCACCAAGTCCAACTTCAATTTCCACCTTCAATAAGCCACAAAATGTGTTGACTTCTTGTCCCATGTGCACCATTCTCCAAGGAAATTAAATGTGTCTTCAATAATCCCAATAAAAACATCCCTTCTCTCTTCCCATGCAGCAAAATTCGGACTCCACACTGCAAGACCCCAAATTGCCGAACCAACTTCACCTTTTGTGTACAATGTGCTCCAAAAACCAAAGTGCAATTGAAAGATACCTTGAGTGCTTTAACCAATGTGCCATGTAAGCAAATTCAAATGAAAATAAACACCAAAGACCTCTTTTCTCATGTGCAATTCTCAGTAGCAACAAGCCAAAACCAAAGCTCAAAGTGGAAAAATTCTCTTAGTCAAAAGAAGCATCATATGTGTTTGTCCAAAAATGGCAAAAACTTAAATGCACCTTCTCTCCTCCTTCCTATCTCCATTTTTGGTTTTCTTTCTCTACCAACACACCATTCATGTTTTCTTCATCCCTACTACCGTAAACACACCACAAAACTCAAGGTATCAAATTCAAAACAAGTCATGAACAATAAATCCAAACATATGCTACTTGAACCCAACCAAATCTTCCATTTCTTCAAGTTTCTTTGCAAAAACGAAAATGAATCCCTAGCCTTCAAGTCCATCACCGTCCAACCAATATAAACAGCACAAAGTTCTGGTTGTAAACTTGCTTCAAACATCAAAACCGAAAAACAAGAAGAAAGAGTCTAAATCACAACACCCACACATCAACTTAAGCTCTCTTCAACCCAAAACTCACATAGAACTCCATTTTTATCATCCAACCATTAAATCTCAAATAAAGAGTGCATTCTAACCATTAAATCTCAAAAACAAAGACTTTGAAAATTACCAAATCAAAGCACCAACTTAGCTAGATTGAAAACCAACCAAAAATGAAAAATTGCTTGCACCAAGATTTTTACAGTAGTCATTTGGTGATATAAAGAGTGCATTCCAACCATTAAATCTCAACAACAAAGACTTTGAAAATTTCCCATATCATAGCACCAACTTAGCTAGCTTGAAAACCAACCAAAATGAAAAATTTCTAGCACCAAGATTTTTACAGTAGTCATTTGGTGATATAAAGAGTGCATTCCAACCATTAAATCTAAAAAACCAAGACTTTCAAAATTTCCTAAATCTTGTCACATAGCACCGACTTAGTCAAGTCTCACCACCAAACATGGCTAGCTTGGAAACCAAGCAACATGAAAAATTTCTTGCACCAAGATTTTTACAGTAGTCATTTGCTGATATGAAGAGTGCATTCCAACCGTTAAATCCTAAAAACCAAGACTTTGAAAATTTTCCAAATCTTGGCATCAAGAACTAACTTAACCAAGCCTCACCACCAAACATGGCTATCTTGAAAACCAATGAAAATGAAATTTTTCTGCCACCAAGATTTTTAAATTAGTCATTTGGTGATATAAAGAGTGCATTCCAACCACTGAATCTCAAAAACCAAGACTTTAGCACAAACTTAGCTAGCTTGAAAACCAATCGAAATGAAAAATTTCTAGCACCAAGATTTTTACAGTAGTCATTTGGTGATATAGAGAGTGCATTGCAACCATCAGATCTTAGAAACCAAGACTTTGAAATTTTCCCAACTCTCTGCACTAAGCACCAACTTCGCGAAGTCTCACCTCCGACCTTACTAGCTTCAAAACCAACCAAAATGAATATTTTCTAGCACCAAGATTTTTACAGTAGTCATTTGGTGATATAAAGAGTGCATTTCAACCATTAAATCTAAAAAACCAAGACCTTCATAATTTTCCAAATCTTGGCACCAAGCACCAACTTAGCCAAGTCTCACCTCCAAATATGACTAGCTTGAAAACCAACCAAAATGAAAATTTTCTTGCACCAATATTTTAACAGTATTCATTTCGTGATATAAAGAATGCATTCCAACCATTAAATCTAAAAAACCAAGACTATCCATATTTTCGAAATCTTGACACGAAGCACCAACTTAGCCAAGTCTCACCACCAAACACGGCTATCTTGAAAACCAACCAACAGTAAAAATTTCTTGCACCAAGATTTTTACAGTAGCAATTTGGTGATATAAAGAGTGCATTCCAAACATTAAATCTCAGAAACCAAGCCTTTGAAAATTTCCCAAATCTTAGCACCAACTTAGCTAGCTTGAAAACCAACCAAAATGAAAAATTTCTTGCACAAAGATTTTTAAAGTAGTCATTTGGTCATATAAAGAGTGCATGCCAACAATTAAATCTCAAAAACGAAGACTTTGAAAATTTCCCAAATCTTACCACCATCTTAGCTAGCTTGAAAACCAACCAAAATGAAAAATTTCTTGCACAAAGATTTTTAAAGTAGTCATTTGGTCATATAAAGAGTGCATGCCAACAATTAAATCTCAAAAACGAAGACTTTGAAAATTTCCCAAATCTTACCACCAACTTAGCTAGCTTGAAAACCAACCAAAATGAAAAATTTCTTGCACCAAGATTTTTACAGTAGTCATTTGGGGATATAAAGAGTGCATTCCAACCCTTATATCTAAAAAACTAAGACTTTCAAAATCTCGCAAATCTTGGCACCAAGCACCAACTTAGCCAAGTCTCACCACCAAACTTGGCTAGCTTGAAAACCAACCAAAGTGAAAAATTTCTTGCACGGAGATTTTTACAATAGCAATTCGGAGATATAAAAAGTGCATTCCAAACATTAAATCTCAGAAACTAAGCGTTTGAAAATTTCCCAAATTTTAGCACCAACTTAGCTACCTTGAAAACCAAGAAAATGAAAAATAACCTGCACCAAGATTTTTAAAGTAGTAATTTGGTGATATAAAGAGTGCATTCCAACCATTAAATCTAAAAAACAAAGACTTTGAAAATTTCCCAAATCTTACCACCAACTTAGCTAGCTTTAAAACCAACAAAAGTGATAAATTTCTAGCACCAAGATTTTTACAGTAGTCATTTGGTGATATAAAGAGTACATTCCAACCATTACATCTAAAAAACCAAGACTTTCAAAATTTCCCAAATCTTGGCACTAAGAACCAACTTAGCCAAGTCTCACCACGAAACACGGCTAGCTTAAAAACAACCTAAAATGAAAAATTTCTTGCATAGAGATTTTTATAGTAGCAATTCGGTAATAGAAAAATGCATTCCAAACATTAAATCTAAGAAACTAAGCCTTTGAAAATTTCCCAAATCTTAGCACCAACTTCGCTAGCTTGAAAACCAACAAAATGAAAGATTTCTTGCACCAAGATTTTTAAAGTAGTCATTTGGTCATAAAAAGAGTGCATTCCAACAATTAAATCTCAAAAATAAAGACTTTGAAAATTTCTCAAATCTTAGCACCAACTTAGCTAGCTTGAAAACCAACCAAAGTGAAAAATTTCTTGCACCAAGATTTTTACAGTAGTTATTTATGTGATATATAAGGTGCATTCCAACCATTAAATCTCAAAAACCAAGACTTTAAAATTTCCCAAATCATAGCACCAATTTAGCTAGCTTGAAAACCAACCACAATGAAAAATTTCTTGCACCAAGATTTTTATAGTAGTCATTTGGTGATATAAAGAGTTCATTCCAACCATTAAATCTCAAAAACCAAAACTTTGAAAATTTCCCAAATCTTAGCACCAACTTAGCTAGCTTGAAAACCAATCAAAGTGAAAAATTTCATGCACCAAGATTTTTACAGTAGTCATTTATGTGATATATAAGGTGCATTCCAACCATTAAATCTCAAAAACCAAGACTTTAAAATTTCGCAAATCATAGCACCAATTTAGCTAGCTTGAAAACCAACCAAAATGAAAATTTTCTAGCACCAAGATTTTTACAGTAGTCATTTGGTGATATAAAGAGTGCATTCCAACCATTAAATCTATAAAACCAACACTTTTAAAATTACCCAAATCTTGGCACCAAGCACCAACTTAGCCAAGTCTCACCACCAAACTTGGCTAACTTAAAATCCAACAAAAATGAAAAATTTCTTGCACCAAGATTTTTACAGTAGTCATTTGGTGATATAAAGAATGCATTCCAACCATCAGATCTTAAAAACCAAGACTTTGAAAATTTCCCAAATCTTGGCACTAAGCACCAACTTCGCCATGTCTCACCTCCAAACTTGACTAGCTTGAAAACCAACCAAAATGAAAATTTTCTTGCTCCAAGATTTTTACAGTAGTCATTTGGTGATATAAAGAGTGCATTCCAACCATTAAATCTAAAGCCTAACAACAAATTAATCTCATATTATCAACATCATCCATTCACTTTTGTGTTTATCCTCAATTGATCAAATTGCATGCATATTTACTTTATTCGTTTTGCATTGAAAACCCCAAAATATTGTTCTTATAGTCTTAATTGGTTAAGCAAAAGCACAACTGTTTAGTGCCGTGAGTCTATTGGGAAAACGATACTTGGTCTTACCATTTATATTACTTGATACGATTCGGTACACTTGCCTAGGTCGTCATCCTAAATCATTCACCCAGGTCGTCCTCCTAGGCCGTCCACCTAAGTCCTCCACCCAAGTCTTCCATACAGGTCATCCACCCAGGTCGTCTGATGGGTTGTCGCACCCCATGCAAATTTAATGTGCATTAAAGAATGCAGTATAGACTAGGAAGTGACTCCTAGGTCGTCTCTCAAGGACCAAATGTGGTTCGAGAATTAGGTCAGACACGTAGTGGGGGGCTTTGTGAAAGGTTTTGTGAATGCGGATAAACAAAATTAAAATACGGATGCAAACAGAAATGCAAACACAGATGTAAACAGAAAATTCAAAGATAGAATGGAAATGGTTGGTCATTAACTTAATTACAATGCTTCCTATCATAGATCAACAAAATAAAGCAGCAACTCAAACCTCTAATCCAACACAGCTAACCAACTAAGCGAAGGCTAAACATGTTTTCATAAAAGCGAACAAAGCGAACGCGATGTTAACATCAAATCCAATTTACACCATGCAGTTTCATCAACTAAGCGAAGATTCAACACCAATTGTGCAACTAAGCGTATACCCTATTGCAAGTGCAAATACAGATTTCACATTAACCAAGTGAGAGTGACAAACACAGTTACAGTTCAGAAATCTCAAGGAAACATTATAATATCGCTAATGACCAACTCAATTAACTCAAGCTAGCATGACAGTTAAATTATCACTAACAAACATACTAGATAACATTAAAGTGAAAGAAAATGCTCAACCAAACACTGTAGTAGACAATTATCTAAACACAGTTAAAACTATTAAAATGAAAAACTAAATTAAGAAGATAAAAAACTATTCAACATTTAAATGTAAATATTCTAAAGCAAAACAATTAGAAAACACAATGTTGCTTCCACCATTTTCACGTGACCTTCCTTCTGCATCAGTAAAAGAAATTGAAATTGCAATTGGCCTAAAAACCTTCCTTACCCGTGAGGTTGCTCCCATTTGTTGGGCTACCATATGTTGACTTCAAAGGAAAATGAAAATGGGAAAAGTTTCCCTCATCCAACCGTGACCATGTGCATACCGTTCCAGCTCCAACTCCAAGAAAAATGCAATGTGTCTTCCATCACCGCTAACCCCCTTTTCTCCAAAGATAATTCATCTATGTACTAGTAGTCTACCTACCTTGATGGGACAACACTTCTACTAAATGAAATAAATTAAAAAGGATACATGCTAATAACTAAGTGACGGCTACAACTCTCCCAAATAAAATCAAAGCTCCATGATGTGCTAGCAAATTAAATGCATGCTACATAGCCGTGAATGCTAATGGAGCCCTCCTCTCATCATCATCAAGCCGTCACATCACAAGATGAGATCATGCTCGCTGGGATTCAAAAGAAAACACTTCAATGCTATGTGCAATTTCATTGAAAGAAACGTTCCCCTCCATTCCAACTGTCACTGTGAGCACATTCCTCTCTTGCTTCAAAATGGAAATAAATTTTCCTAGTGACCCATTAAAAGATGTGCTGCAACAATGTAAATCATTCAAACAGAAACGAAAAAAAAATGTGTTTCCTTCATTCCCCAAACTGTAACAGCGTGAATCATCTAAAGCTGTCCAAAAAATAATTCCAAGCAAAGCTTAAGCAAAACATGAATGCTAATGATTGCCAAAAAGAAAGGTGGGCTTCTTCATTCCATGAAAACCAGTGTCCATACCAAGCTTCCAAAATGTTCAAAGAAACAAAAAACAACCACCGTCAAAATGTATTCTTGGCAAGCAAAGAAAATGGTTCCAGCCCTTGTAAAATGAAAACGAAAAAGAGAGTTCTTTCTATCATTCAACCCATCCAAGAACCGTGTCAATACATCCCATTCAATGTTCTCCAAGAAAACGTTCAAAACAAAGAAAAAAGTGAAGTTCCAATGAAAGTGGCGGCTGCCAGCAGCTTAAGAAAATCGTTCCAGCCAAAAGTCCTCCTTCATTCCCGTTCAAGCAAAGCCTCTCGGGAGCAAATGTAAGTGATGGCCCCCCTTGCTTCCAAGGCCGAGATTTACTAAATGGAGTGGGGTCCACCCATTTGAAAAACCCTAGGGTTTGGCCATGTGCCCCATAAAGTTTGGGCCTTTACATTTTTTCCACTAAAAGGGCCCAATGCACAAAAGCTTAATTAAAGTTTCTAAACAATTAAGTTACAATTTAATTAAAAAAGAAATGCCTAATTGTTGAGTCTTTAATGACCATGCCTCCATCCTAATGCTCCAAAAGATATCTCTAAAATTTTCCTGCAACTAAAAATGCAATTAATCAGCTCAGAAAATTCAAATTAACTAAAATAAGAATTTATGATCAAATTAAGCATAATTAGGAAAAAGGGAAAATACCAGACAATTAAGCACAATTCCATGATTTATTTAGGTGCAATAAACTAAATACAGTCAAGAAAATATCGACTCATCATCGTCCACCCTAGGCCATCCACCTAGTTCGTCCTTACAGCCCGCTGTTGGGGCAAATCAGCAAGTGTACCGAGTCGCACAAGTAATATAAAATGGTAAGACCAAGTATCGTATCCCAGAGGACTCTCGACGCTGAACATTCATGTGATGACAAGATTAATTAAGACTTAAATAAAAAGTGATCATTGGGTTTGAATGCAAAAACATCAAATTAAATATGAATGTAATTGATCAATAGCAAAGGAGCACAGATATGAACGGATTTTGATTAATATGAGATGGGTATGTTGTTGGGGTTAGATTTCACCAAGTTCCCTCTCATGTATATAAGAATTCTTCTTTATGCATTAATGCCAACGTCACTCACTAAATTACCTAAACCCGATCCCTCGGTGAATTAGCCTGTCCCAAATTACCTGTTCATACAATTCCTAGCATTCCTCGTAATCAGATGTGAAGATCAAGAGATTAAGACGACCAAGACTCATACCCTCATGCCTGAGCAATATAACCCTTAGGAGTAATTCAACAAGAACCTGAATTGTAAGGAACCTATCGGCACTCATGCAATTCATAAACCATGCTAATGAATGAGTTAAACACAACAAGCACTGAAATAGATGAGTTACTCTAACAATTAATGGAAAAGCATATGGAATTAAGAATCAATTCAAATACATGAGAGTTTACAAGGTTACATCACCCCCCTAACAACAAATAGAAAATAATTCCCCATAGACATGGGGGAACTCTATGAACAATGGAAGAGAATGAGAAAGAAAGCCTAAGAATTGGGAAAAGAGTGTATTGCTATGATCTTCTCTGCTAGAGATACAAAACCTAGAGCCCTAGGGTCTTTTAAATAGTGTTAGAAAGAAGCAAAAAGAGGGCTCAGTCCAATAGAATTGAAACAGAGCAGAAACTAGGCCTGATCCACGAAACTCGACACTCAGGCGCCCAATTTAGGGCGCCCGGGCGGTGAACGATGCTCATGTAAGGCACAAGCCTTCAATCTGGGCTCCCAAGCTTCGAGACCCCGCCACCCAGGCAGCAAGGGAGGGCGTCGGGGCTTTGTGTTGTCCCTCTTTCTGGTGCTTCTTTAGGCCTTTTTGAGTTCATCTTCTTGGCTCTTCATCTCTGCTTCCAGTATTACTTCAATATCTGTCAAAATAGGGGGAATTAGTCATAAAATCATTGAAATCAACCTCAACTCTCTTATTCACACAATTTGGTGAAAAAGAATGAGTTCAAGCAAGTTTCTAAGTGAAAAAGGGAGCTTTTAGTATCAAAATTACATCACAAATAACAGTGCTTTAAACCGTTATCACAACCCCAAACTTAGAACTTTGCTTGTCCTTAAGCAAAACAAAATTTTTCAGAATAATCACTAAAATGACTCAATGTTTTTCAAAAACTTTTCTTTCCAGGATAAGAAATCACTTTTATCAATTCACCATAAAGATATCAGTCAAGATGTGCAGATGCCTTAATTCAATCAAAATCCATGTGATGCTCATATACTTTCAACAGATGCTATCCTTAAGAATGATCAATCAACCAAGCAGAGATGCAATCAGAAATTCAAAGAACTAATCCTCACCAAGGAAAGTGTTTCACTCAAGCACTCAGAAGTATATCACTCAAGCACTTAAAAGTGTAGGACTCAATTCATAGGTGTACAATAAGGTGTTGGTGTCTTTTTTCCTCTGCTATCACAATGTTATACAAATTAATTTTTCCTTTCATTTAACCAAAATCAAACATACTCACAAGCAAGTCATCATCACAAGAGCTTTTCATGGCTTGTAGCTTGGCTGGGCTAAGAAGGAAATTGGTTTTTCTAGTCAGCAAAATTCCTTGAGTTAAGAGAGACATTTATGAATTTATCATTTAAGCACAAGCTCTCGTTATTTTTCCCAGCTTTCCCTTATAGTGAGCTTTTTCTTTCCTTTTTATTTTTCTTTTCTTTTCTTTTGCCTTTCTCTTGCTTTTATTTTCAATTGCTCACTGCCCAGAGAAGTGGGTTGCTACCTAGCAACCCCAAACTCGAACCTTTATTAGTACCTCATCAAATGTTCTCAACTTAACTCAAGGTAAATATTTTCAAAAAGGTTTTTCAAAACATGCATAAGGTTCAAGGTTCAAAGGTTAGAACAAATTGTTCTCTTTTTAGTCGGAAAAAATCATGTGAAGGCTAAAAGAATAAGGGATAACAAAAGATGGCCTTGATCTTATGAAACCTGCAAGCAAGTAGTTCAATCACAGAAAATTTGGGCAAAATCATTCATGCTTTCAAAGTAATAGCAATTATTTATAAACAACTCTGAAGCCCAAAACTCACACAGGTACACTCACAAGT
The DNA here is from genome assembly GCA_027742785.1 of Vigna reflexopilosa. Taxonomy (NCBI): domain Eukaryota; kingdom Viridiplantae; phylum Streptophyta; class Magnoliopsida; order Fabales; family Fabaceae; genus Vigna; species Vigna reflexopilosa. The sequence goes on from CM050921.1 coordinate 17,066,961, forward strand.
CCCAGAATTCAGAAAAACACCCTGCTCAGTATCTTAATCAAATTTTATTTCAAGCACTTCTTTCACACATTGTGATTCATCACCTATATCACATGATGCAACATCTCAACATCAATCAACACCAGAATCTCACAAAGCAATACTCAGCAGAAACAAGAACATTTGAATCAAAGTAGTTCAACTTATTCAAACAGAACACAATAAAAATAAAAAAAATAAAAAAAATTAAATTTAAAAAGGAAAAGGGCAGAAAACTGGGTTGCCTACCAGCAAGCGCTTCTTTAACGTCACTAACTTGACCCAGTCTTTATGATCATAGCAGCCATGAGTAGATGCTAATATTTCTTATCTTCATTGGTATCCCTCAATAGACACCAATCTTTCTCATCTTCATCGGTATCCATCAGTAGATGCCTAATCATCTAACATCCATCAATAGATGTCTGGTCACCGTCCTCATCCATAGCAACATCCATCAGTAATGTTGTGGAAGCATCCATCAGTAGATGTTGTCATTACTGCCATCAGAAACAGCATATAACCTAAAAAAAGGAACTCAAACACACAAAAATAGAAAATCAAATCCAAACCACATAACTAAATTAAAAATAAAATAAAATAAAATAAAATAAAACAAAATAAAATATCAAAAATTCAAAAATTGGGTTTCCTCCCAACAAGCACTTCTTTAATGTCACTAGCTTGACCCACTACAATTGCCCTGTTCCTCAAACATTCCTTTTTTTGGATATTTTTTTTTTTTGGATTTTTTCAGGAATTTGATATAACCAGGAACTTGATGCAGTGTCCCAATAATAGGAATTTTAATCTCCAATTTCTTGAAGATTTCCATGAAAGGCTCAAACTATTTCTCCTTCTCCTTCCTGTGATATTTCTCTAGGTGAGGAATGGGTTTTTCATATGATTCTTTCTTTTTTCTCTCATCCTCCTTCTCTCCCTTTTTCTTTTCTTCCTTATCTTTCTCCTCTTCAGAACACTCCTTAGGGTACAGAAGATTTTTCTCAATTTTTTTCTTTTCTCTCTCAACCTCTTTTTTTTCTTTTCTCTCTTCATCTTTCTCTGTTTCACTCAAACTTTATTTTCTCTCTATTTTTCTCTCATCCTCTTTCTTTTCTTCCCTCTATTTTTCCTCCTTAGAACACTCCTTAGGGTAAAGAGGATTTTTTTCAACTTTTTCCTTTTCTCTCTCAACCTCTTCTTCTTCTTTTCTTTCTTCTTTCACATTCTTCCCCTCTTCTTTTCTCTCAACCTCACTTTTTATCTCTTCTTTTCTCTCACTCTCTTGTTCTCCTTTCTCTTCTTCTTTCTTTTTTTTACTCAAAGTAGTCATTTAGTTATATAAAGAGTGCATTCCAACCATCACATCTTTAAAACCACGACCTTGAAAATTTCCCAAATCTTGGCACCAAGCACCAACTTCGCCAAGTCTCACCTCCAAACTTGACTAGCTTGAAAACCAACCAAAATGAAAAATTTCTTGCACCAAGATTTTTAAATTCTTCATTTGGTGATATAAAGACTGCATTCCAACCACTGAATCTCAAAAACCAAGACTTTGAAAATTTCCCAAATCTTAGCACCAACTGATGGAAAAATGCTCTAGCTAGGACAAGCCAAATCTAGAAGCAAATGAAGCCATAAGTTCATGGATGAAGATTGCGGAATTTGGTGGTGGTGAAAGGTGTTGATAGCTCTTGGTTTTAATGAGTTGTATGATGATGGAAGGTGTGTTTGGTGGTTCTCTAAGAGAGGTTGGGCCATCTCTTGGAGAAAGGTGGCTAGAGGAGGCCACTTGAGTTGCTCTAGCCTAGGGTGACCTTAGAAGAGTAGTATAGCACAAAAATGGCAGCATAACTTTACTCTAAATCAAAGGTGATTACATGATGTAGAGGACCTCTATTTATAGGCTAGGGTGTCTCAAAATGGGCTGAAACTTTAACCTAAAAGAGCCACCTTGGTTCTCTTGGAGAGCAAGGAGAAATCCTCTCCAATAGGAGGGAGACAAGTTGCAAAAATCCTCTCAAATGAGAGAGTGACATGTGGCACTACCTATGGAAAAACTCTTCATTCCTAGAGTAACACATGGCCACTAACTAGGAGGAAAACTCTCCAATGGGAAGCTTCCACATGTCTATGACGAAACTCTTCTCCCTTGTTCTCCAAGCTTAGCCAAAATGTTGACCCTTTGGTCAACACACCCATTTTGGAGGTCCAAGCATAGTCAACTTTGGGCCTTGACCCTTTGTTGACTTGTTTGGTCAAAATCCTATTTTACTTGGCCCAAAATACAAGGCCCATTTGAAATCCTACACTAGTAGGCCCATAATACCCAGCCCACGTAAAATCTAGACTACTTGGCCCAAAATACAAAGCCCAAATAAAATCTAGACTACTTGGCCCAAAATACAAGGCCCAAAATTAATCTTACTCTACTAAATCTTCATGATGACGTAAGATGGCCCAAGAGAAAGAGTCTAGGCCCATCTTCCATAGATGTCTCCAACTCTTCATGAATGTGCTAGGTCACCGCAAGGGGTATGCGATCATTCCCTCTCTCTTGAAAAGGATTTGCCCTCAAATCTTCTTGTTCTTTTATGACAAAAACCTTTTTCTTATTATTGGTTAGTTTGTGTATCTTTCCACCAGGATCAAAGATCCATATGCAAGTGTCATCAAACTCAAACCAATAATCTTAGGAGCCACAAACAATATGTATCTAGATGATTGATTTAAATAAAACCTTATGCTAATTTTAAAAGAATTTACTTGAAAGCTTTGAAGGTCTACTCCACAAAATTGTTTGTGTTTACTTTGAGTTAATTGTATCCTAAAAGGTAACATCAACTCAAAGTTTGATTTGGAAAAATTTGAGGAGTTAAAAATAGTGGGAGGTGAAAAAGAAATTGAAATTTCAAAAGTAAAAAATGGAGTTATGAAATATGATTGGATGCATTGAGAAAAGTTTAAGGATTGGAAAACTCCCTTTATCATCTTAGTGTCAACCTTAATTGTGGGAGTGGTAGGGTGCTTTAGTAACTCTTCCTCTTCTTCTTTCATCTCAATCTCTTCTTTTTCTCTCTTTTCTTTCTCATTCCATTATTTTATCTTTTTCTCTTCATACTCTCTTCTTCTTTCCTCCTCCTTTTTCTCTCTTCTTACTTTCTCCTCTTTCTCTCTTTGTTCTTTCTCTCTTTTCTCATGATCCTCTTTCTCCCTTTGTTCTTTCTTCCCTCTTTTGTCTTCCTCTCTTCTTCCCTTTATCTTCCTTAAATCCTTTTGGACTTTTTCTTGTTTTTCATTAAGAATACTAATCTCTTCTTCCAACTTATCAAGATATTATTCTCTTTCAATTCTTTCTTTTTCTTTGAGAAGGGTTTCTTGCCTTTGCCAAATTTTAAGTGACTTTAGCACTTTTGCTAAATTTTTCAAAGTGGGTTTTACAACCTTACTAGAGTCACTTCCAATTTCATAGGAATTAGTCTTAGACATCCTTAAAGGTTTTCAAAAATATGCAATGCAACAAACAAATACTTAAATTTTAAAGAAAGTTCCTTAAGAGATTTAAGGAGGCAAAAGACCCCCAAGTTCACTTCCAGGAAAGGGAGGTGAATCCAAATGGATTTCTTAAATACCAAGCCTTTCCTAGCCAAAGTTTACCTTAGGCACTCTTGAACTAAATTTCTCAAAGGAAACTAAAGTTGAAATTAAAGTTGATACACACTAAGTTATCACAATTAAAAAAAACAAATAAACTAGCTATGCGGCCTAATGATTAAGTTAGAAGAACTTTGGTTCCTCCAACCAACCAACTAAAAACAAAATTTGCTAAGAAATAAAGGTTCTTGTTAGGAGATGGTATTGAGCACCAAAGACTCTCCCAAGACACCTAAAAGGCCATGAGTTACAAGAGAAAAAAAAAGAAAGATTACAAAGCCAAAAATTACAACCAAATCAAAGCTACCTCCCAAGGTGTTTCTCTCTTTTCTTTTGGTTACCACTCTAGACTTCAAGCTCCCTTTGGGTATCCACCACCTAGAAGGCTACCTCTAAGATATTGGATCACCTCACAAAGAGAACCTACACCACACAAAGTAACCAAAGCCGAAATTGTGCAAGAAGAAACAAGGGATAAAAGCAATAAAAAGGTCCATAAACAAGAAAGGCTTTGCAAAAGGAATTTAATTATGACAAAACTAAGAAATCCAAGAAGACAAGCAAGATATTAAAGGTTAAGAAACAAAGTTTAGCATTCAAAAGAAATCCTAATGAAAGGTGCTAGAATAGATTCACAAAACAAAAATTACTAGAAGAAAAGTGGGTGGTTCTTGTCTTTTGGCAACTTTGAGCAAATGGGGCACTAAGGCCACTCTTTTAACATCATATCCAAGACTTTTAGCCACTGCAAAGTGAAGATAAAAACCCAAAACAGTGAGCAAAACACGTTCCAAAACAAACTGCACAAAAACAATGGTAGTGGTCTAAGCACACAATATTTTTCAGCACTTTTTAGGCTCTCTTTTGGTGTTCTTTTGAGGCCTTTTGCTTAAAAGCTTTTAGCACTTCTTTTTCCACTCTTTTAAGGTGCAAAATAAGACCACCACACACTTGGAACAGAGGTGATTTATGGGTTTTAAAAGTCACAAAGACAAGAAACACAAAATAGAAGAGAATCCTACTAGAATCAAAAATGGAGTTGAAAACTAGAAACATCAATATGGAATTTTTTTTTTAAGAGCTTGCCAATGATCTAATGGCAAGTATGAACATAAAACATCAAAGATGAGACCCTAAAATGTTTGTATATGGTGAAGTTTTGCAATCTAAGTTATATATTTTTTTTGATTATTTTTGAAAGTTACTAGAGAAAATTGACAAGAAAAGAATTACACATGACTCTAGACAAACATGGATGGATTAAAAAAATTAAAATGACTCAATCAATAAAATTCACCGAATATAAATCAATAAAAGACCCAAAACAAACAGTAAGGAATGACTCAAAAAAAGAAAAGGCACAAAAAAATAGCCAAAACTAACAAATCATAACTTGGAAAACACTAATGACAGCATTCTGGCAGCTTTGACCTTTGCTCAGTTTTTTACTCATAACTTCCTCTACAAAAGTCCAAATGCATTGATTTCTTTTTTGTTTGAAACTAGACTCAAAGGGCTTTCTTTTGCATATTTTTACGTATTTTTTTGGACAACTGGGCCAGATGCAGTTTAAGTTTCAAAATCGTCCCAGTTTACTGCCAGAAAAAAAGACAAGTAAGGAAAACATTAAAAAAGGAAAGAACAAAGGATCAAAACCAAGAAACTTATCTCTTTGAAGAACCAAGGCTCTGATACCATATGATTGAAAAAGGCTCTAGCTAGGACAAGCCAAATCTAGAAGCAAATCAAGCCATAAGTTCATGCATGAAGATTGCGAAATTTGGTGGTGGTGAAAGGTGTGGATAGCTCATGGTTTTGATTAGGTGTGTGATGATGGAAGGTGTGTTTGGTGGTTCTCTAAGAGAGGTTGGGCCAACTCTTGGAGGAAGGTGGCTAGAGGAGGCCACTTGAGTTGCTCTAGACTAGGGTGACCTTAGAAGAGTAGTATGGCACAAAAATGACAGCATAACTTTACTCTAAATCAAAGGTGATTACATGATGGAGAGCACCTCTATTTATAGGCTAGGGAGTCTCAAAATGGGCTGAAACTTTAACCTAAAAGAGCCACCTTGGTTGTCTTCGAGAGCAAGGAGAAAATGAGAGAGTGACATGTGGCCACTACCTATGGAAAAACTCTCCATTCCTAGAATGACACATGGCCACTAACTAGGAGTAAAACTCTCCAATGGGAAGCTTCCACATGTCTTGGACGAAATTCTTCTCCCTTGTTCTCCAAGCTTAGCAAAAATGTTGACCCTTTGGTCAACACACCCATTTTGGAGGTCCAAGCATAGTCAACTTTGGGCCTTGACCCTTTGTTGACTTGTTTGGTCAAAATCCTATTTTACTTGTCCCAAAATACAAGGCCCAAGTGAAATCCTACACTAGTAGGCCCATAATACCAAGCCTAAATAAAATATAGACTACTTGGCCCAAAATACAAAGCCAAAATCAAATCTAGACTACTTGGACCAAAATACAAAGCCAAAATCAAATCTAGACTACTTGGCCCAAAATTATTCTTACTCTACTAAATCTTCATGATGACTTAAGAAGGCCCAAGAGAAAGAGCCTAGACCCATCTTCCATAGATGTCTCCAACTCTTCATGAATGTGTTAGGTTGGCAAGGGATATGCCATCACCAACTTAGCTAGCTTGAAAACCAACCAAAATGAAAAATTTCTTGCACCAAGATTTTTAAAGTAGTCATTTGGTGATATAAAGAGTGCATTCCAATCCTTAAATCTCAAAAACCAAGACTTTGAAAATTCCCAAATCTTGCCACCAAGCTCCAACTTAGCCAAGTCTCATCACCAAACCTAGCTAGCTTGAAATCCAACAAACATGAAAAATTTCTTGCACCAAGATTTTGAAAGTAGTCATTTGGTGATATGAAGAGTGCATTCCAACCATTAAATCTCAAAAACCAAGACTTTGAAAATTTCCCAAATCTTAGCACCAACTTAGCTAGCTTGAAAACCAACCAAAATGAAAAATTTCTTGCACCAAGATTTTTACAGTAGTAATTTGGTGATATAAAGAATGCATTCCAACAATTAAATCTCAAAAACCAAGACTTTGAATATTTCCCAAATCTTGCCACCAAGCACAAACTTAGCCAAGTCTCGCCACCAAACCTGGCTAGCTTCAAAACCAACCAACATGAAAAATTTCTAGCACCAAGATTTTTACAGTAGTCATTTGGTGATATAAAGAGTGCATTCTAACCATTAAATCCTAAAAACCCAGACTTTGAAAATTTCCCAAATCTTGGCATCAAGCACAAACTTAACCAAGTCTCACCATCAAACATGGCTAGCTTGAAAACCAACCAACACGAAAAATTTCTTCCACCAAGATTTTTAAATTAGTCATTTGGTGATATAAAGAGTGCCTTCCAACCAAGACTTTGAAAATTTCCCAACTCTTAGCACCAACTTAGCTAGCTTGAAATCCAACCAAACTGAAAAATTTCTTGCAGAGAGATTTTTTTCAGATGCCATTAGGTGATATAAAGAGTGCATTCCAAACATTAAATCTCAGAAACCAACACTTTGAACATTTCCCAAATCTTAGCACCTAGTTAGCTAGCTTGAAAACCAACCAACATGAAAAATTTCTTGCACCAAGATTTTTACAATAGTCATTTGGTCATATAAAAAGTGCATTCCAACCATTAAATCTAAAAAACCAAGCTTTCAAAATTTCTCAAATCTTGGCACCAAGCACCAACATAGCCTTGTCTCACCACCAAACATGGCTAGCTTGAAAACCAACCAACATGAAAAATTTCTTGGACCAACACTAGTGCATAAATTGCCTATTCGTCGTTTATTTTTGGCCTTTAACGACACAACTGCTAGCGACGTTATAGTGGGTGACGTAAATTAACGTTGAATCTGACTGGGTGACTTTAGTCGAACTCGTTTACGTCGTACACAAAGGTAATTAACGTAAAGTTAACGTCTTTTATGTACATCAATGTTAAGGTACGTCCTACAGAATAAAGCTTGACGTCCAAATATTTGAATAAATATTTATTTTTAATGAAAGATTTTTCGTCATATCGTCGGGGGAGGTTAACGTCAATTTTTGAATAAATATTTATATCAAAAGGAATATTTGACGTCAGTTATAAGGTGAATGATGTAAGGTTGACGTCGAACATGTTTATAGTCGACGTTACTATCGCTGAGCTGTAGAGATCCTCGCCCAGCGTTTTATTATTATCGTTATCCACTGCATTATATCAACGTTAGTCATCGCAGTGATGGACGTTAAGATACGTATATTAACGTCGGACAGTGTATAAATTGACGTTACCTTCAATGTCTTTTTATTAAATTCTGTTCGTTTTAGCTGATTTAACCAAACATGAAATACAGAAACTAGTTTTACAATTCCTAAATGCATAGAATTAATTAATTTAAACCATGTTATCATCAATTCATCAATTCCAATTAAATAGTAAAAGTAAAACACGCTAATGCTATCATCTAAACTTAAAAGAACTCACTTTTCCATTCATCTATTCACAGTATTCATCTATTCTCAATAATTTATTCACAGTATATATGCATTCACAGTTAAAAAGTTGCACAAGTAAGCAAATGCTACTCTCATGAAAGGAAAAACCTAAAACTATAGTTATTTAAAATGTTTATTCAAATATCTTGCCATTCCTCTCTTATTGTCTTTATTAGTGCATTGGGCAATGCAGAAGTAGTGTTGAATTGCTGCAAAATCAAGGAAGGAAACTTTGCAATTATATTCATTTTAATGTCAAAAGTTTATTGATATTTTAAAGATTTTCAAACGTAAATTTCTACCTCAGTCCAATCTCCTCTGATTCCTGCTTGGATGATTGTCTTCATCCATGACATGATGTAGTAGTCACATGCCAAGGAATCATTCTGCTTATTACACTAAACATGTGAAAGAACTTAGTCAAATGTAATGGTTTAAAACTGACTACGAAAATTAAAGATTAAAGATCAACGAATTCCAATCTTAGGATATATAATCTCAATTTGTTGTCCTCTAGTCCTAGTCAGAACTCTAAACAAATTTGAAACATTTGAAACATTACAAACATAAGTTAATATATTAATATCATAATTAATTGATAAGAATGAATGTAATACTTACCTATTTCTCCCACATGCCTTCGTTGTGATCACATCGAGTTGCATGTATTTCATCGGGTGCATCATCAACCTTATTGTCAATGGTTCTCGATGAGAAGGAGCTTGTCTCAAATATATCTAGAGAGTCTTCATCATCAGTTGTGTGCATGGCTCTGCCTTCCAATACCACTGACCATTTATGATTCCATGGGTCAGTAACTCATTTTGTTAAGATCCACCAAAGTGAATCTGAGGTCTTCTGTCACGACACCAGATTTACTATCACTAGTGCAGCACAGGGAAACGACCGCGGTTGTTTTTTAGTATACGTCGCGGTTTTCGAACCGCAGAATATACGGGCGCGGTAAAAAGTCTGGGCCTTTAGGCCGCGGTTACAACCGCGGTAAAAAGCCCTTTTTTAAAAAAAAAAAAATCGTGGAACCGCGGCCAAAACCCCCCTTTTTTTAAAAAAAAAATTCGTTACACAATAGGTCGCGGTTCGAACCGTGGTAAAACGCGGGGGAATAGACCGCGGTTCGTGCTACAACCGCGGCCTAAACCCTTTTTTTTTAAAAAAAAAAAATCGTCTAACTTTCTACCGCGGTTGTGGTCACAACCGCGGCCTATTCTCCTGGAATTTTTTTAATAGTAGGTCTGTTTTTGTGATATCTACTATCACAAAAACAGACCTGCATATCAAACAATAACATAATGTACACAGATTCAACACAATAATCAATATTTACATCACATAATGTACAAAGTCTAATAATTATAAATCAACATGTTCAAATGTATTTTAAATCTAATAACTATGAATTATTCACTAGTGGAAAAATGTTGTTTAACGTCACCCATATGACGTCGGTTAGCGCGTAGCCCGACGTATATGAGTGCACGGTGGCATTAGCGTAAATAAGTGGTAACCTAGACGTCGGTTTGAAGGGGACTCGACGTCTATTATATAATACACGTCAGCTCTGACGTAAACCGACGTCCAATGTATGGAGGTTGACGAGAAGACAGACTTCTCCTGGCCATTGACGTCGCTTATGCTGGGGGCCCGACGTCTACTAGGGGTGCAATTAATGCTTGCCCCCTGATTCCCAGATGCTTAGACGTCGAGTGGTCAATCACTGACGTCTATAGCCTGTCCGGAAGGCGGGAAGACAGAAATTTCTGCACAATAGACGACGCATTTCTGGGTGCGCGACGTCTATGTGCCTGTAATTAATTATGTTCACCGCGACGTCTATGTGCCTGTAATTAATTATGTTCACCAAAAATCGAGGCACGTCGACGTCCGGTAGCAGTAACGGACGTCTATAGTATTATAGATGTCGGCGCCCTTTGTCAACCGTCGACCCCCATGGACACTAGACGTCGGCCCCCCCTGGACACCGACGTCTAATGGCATTCAAAAAGTCACTTTAAATGTTATCGTGGACGTCGAATTAGTTAGAAAACCGACGTCTCGGTGACTATAGACGTCGGTGTCCACGGGGAACCGACGCCCCATTTCATTTTAAATAAACCGCAGACCCTTCGCGACATCGCAGTTTCTGATATCGTCTTCCTCTTCTCCTTTTTCTCTTGCGGCACCTCTTCTTTTTCTCGCTTGCGGCACCTCTTCTTTTTCTCTCTTGCGACATTCTATTGTTGTTTTTGATATATTTATCTTCTTCCTCCTCTCCTTTTTCTCTCTTGCGGCATTACATCCAAGGTGCGTGGTTTTTTTTATGCTTACCGTTTAAACTTTGTTTAGTCTTTCATCGATTATCTTCTGGTTCAACTGATTAAAATTTGTTTTCTTTGTGTTGTGTTTTAGTGCAGTTTTGTTCCTTTCTTAGGATAACATAGTAACACATTCCCCATTTGCTAGTTGCCTCCCAAAAAAAGCGGCGTCTTGTGAATTTCTTATGGTCGTTTCAACCCAAAAACGACCCTGGGGTTGCCTAGTTATCGTTTCACCGTGATTTTTCCCTCTTGCGAATGAAAATGGAACTAAGCAACAACCCAGGTTCGGTTTTGGGTTGAAAGGACCCATAAGAAATTCAAAAGACGCTAGCTTTTTTTTGGGGGAAACTAGCAAAAGGAGAATGTGCTACTAGGCTATCCAAAGACGGGAACAAAACTGCACTAAAGCACAACCACTGGATTAGACGTCGGTTAATGTCTACACCGACGTCTATAGTACCTTTTAGACATGAGTCAGTGTCGATTTCGAAGTCTTTAGTGCCTCTTCGACGTCGGATATTGCGCAGACCGACGTCTATATAATGTCTTTAGACGTCCAGTTAGTCCTACTCTGACGTTTAATGACGTCGGTCATGTCAGTGACTGACGTCACTATAGACATCGGTTATGTGCTTGTCCGACGTCCCATTGACGTCACCAGAATAGACGTCGGTTGTTTTGTAGATGTTATAAGCCCAAAATAACCGACGTTAAACAGCGTTTTTGCACTAGTGATTATATAATCTAACTAAATATTTTGTAATAGCTTTCGTTATGAATGAAAGTGGCTTCTCAGGAATTGCTGCAGTAGTCTTGAATCTCTGCACAAGACAATTGATATTAATTAGTGTATATGAATTCCAAATGTAGGAGAAAATCAAAATTTGTTAAATTTAAATATTACTGTTTCCCAGCCTCTTGTGATATGGGAACGAATAATGTGGGCCATCCAATACATTACATAGTATCCATCAAAATTTTTCTCTCATCTTTATGACATCTAAGGTTTTTAGCATCTTTGGGATTCGCAAACAAACGCTTAAGTCTGGGCACTATTGGAAGGTACCAAACTACTTTCAAAGCATATCCATTTTTTTCTACCTGACCATTATCTTCACTATTGTTTTTTGACTTGTATCGTGATAACCCACATTTTGGACACTTTGTCAAAAATTCAAACTCTTTCCTATATAAAATGCAGTCATTGGGACAAGCATGTATCCTTTTATACTCCATACCCATTGGACAAAGAATTTTCTTCGAATCATAATTACGACTGGGTAGTCTATTTCCATCTAGCAGCATTTCATTCAACAACGTCAACAATTCTATAAAACTCTTATCAGTCCATCCATTGCTTGCCTTCAATTCGTGAGCCTTAACACCACTGACAAACATGTGAACTTAGTTGAACCGACATACAAAGGTGTTTCCGCATCAGTCGACATCGTCTCACACACATGAGCTTTGGCAAAATTTTCTGCGCCAACATCACGGATCATGTCCTCTAATTTGTCTTCATCCGGTCGATCTTCTTCCATGGTGGAATCAATAACATTTTCAGTTTGGGAATTAGTCGGAAAGTGAATTTCTTCGTCGTGCCATATCCATGTTGTATAACATCTTAAGAAACCATCACATATAAGATGTTCTCTAATTTGGGTTGCATTCAACTTTCTCCCATTCAAATAGTTCACACAAGGACATATAAACTTCACTTCATTGTGCAAATTGTATAAATTCCTCTACCCCTCTCTCGTACTCAGCACTAATACTTGGTAAATTAATCCAATTTTGATCCATTCCTAAATATTACAATTATACAATTTTCCATATTAAATCAATTCAATCATACAATCAATTCAATCATACAATTAATATCTAATCATATATTATTATACATTATTCCCAAACTCATACCGATATCATAATACAAATTACGGGCATTTAATACGAATATGGTGCACCAAGAAATGAAATATCTAATCATATCTAATCATACAATTAATATCTAATCATATATCACAAAATTTGGTGCACCAAGAAATGAAAGCAAACACGAAGGCTTAAAGGAAAACACGACGACGGCATAAAGGCAATACTTGGAATGGCGCGGCAGAAACGAATGGGCACGGCGGAGAGGAATGGGGGCGGCGGAGAAGAAGCGGCGCGGTGGACTTGACGAACTCCAAGTGAAAACGAAAGTGTTCAGTGGCGGAGAAGACATTGATGATTAAACGGAAGAAGCAATGTTGATGGTTAACGGCGGAGAGGAATGGTTCGGAGAGAGAAAGCTTGAGTTTCAGAAATTCCCGTGGAAAACGAAACTGTTTCACAGTTTTTTTTAACCTATTTAAAGGTTACTACCGCGGTTCAAATTGAAACCGTTGTAATATAGCTGAATAGGCCGTGGTTGAATGTAGAACCGCGGCCTATTGTCCTGAAAAAAATAATACAAAATGGCCTATATGTCGCGGTTCAGCGCCCAACCGCGGCCTATTCCCTGAAAAATTTAAAAATTATTCAGATAAGGGAATAGGCCGCGGTTCCCCTCACAACCGTGGCCTATTCCCTGACATTCTGAATCCCCCTAACTACTTCCCAGCTTGTAGGGTAACTCCACTATTTTGAACTCTACTTTTATCGTCTTCCTCCTTTGAATAGAACAAGTAATTGTTTATGTAATAGCCGCCGAAAGTGATCACATCAGTGTTAGGTCATCGAGCTAGTCTTAATAGATTTTTAGAAACATTCGGAGTGGCATAAATCTTTTTCTTAAACCAAGCTAAAAAGGATTTGTTATGTTCATTAAGTGTCCACTTTTCACTCATACGTGGATGTGCTGACTTAATTTCATCAATGTGATGTGAAATGTAAGGAATAACATCCTCTGTGTTGTTTAAAATGTACAAATGAGCTTGATTAACTTCTTTTCCACTAATACTTTCAATCCTTACTCCTCGAACTCCCTTTCCTTCATGTACTATTTTCTTTGGAAGTCCTATTGGTTCACAACTTGGCATATAACTTGAGCAGAATTCAATGGCTTCCTCTGCGATGTACCGCTCTATAATCGAAGCCTCCGATCTCAATTGATTCTTAACATATCCCTTTAAGATCTTCATGTATCTTTCAATTGGGTACATCCACCTCAAGAAAACCACCCACATATTCGAATTTCTCTCACTAGATGGACAATCAAATGAACCATGATGTCAAAAAATGAGGGTGGGAAATACATTTGCAATTGGCACAAAAGTCAGATCACCTTATTTTGTAAATCATCTAACTGTCGAGGATCAACAACTTTCTTGCAAATGGCATTGAAAAACAAACTCAAACGTGTGAGAATACCTCTAACAGAAACAGGTAATATGGCTCGAATAGATACTGCTAAAATTTGTTGCATTAAGAAATGACAATCGTGAGACTTTAAACCAACTAACTTTAAATCTTTGAGAGAAACAAGGCTACTAATATTCGATGAATAACCTTCCTATGCACTGCGGATGTAACTCAGAACGGATTCCCATGTCAACTAAGTCTTGTCGTGCTTTCACTCCATCTTTTGTTTTTCCTTTAACGTTTAGTAAAGTCCCAACAACACTATCACATACATTTTTTACAACATGCATCACGTCTATGCAATGTCACACATCAAGTTTACAACAATATGGAAGATTAAAGAATATTGGTTGTTTTTTCCAAATGTTTTTGACGAGGGTCCTTTTTTTATGTTTTTCGAAGACAACGTCAATGTTCCTCACCTGGTTGTATACTTTTTCCCCATTACATGGTCTGCACACTACATCATCTTAAGGACTTCCATTAAACGCTTTTTTCAATCTATAGTAAGGGTGATTTCGAGGAAGGAATCCTCGGTGTCTTGTGAACACAGTTTTCTGCCCATGCTTTAGTTGAAGATAACTAGTATTTTCTTCACAAATTGGACATGCAAAATGACCTTTAACACTGTAACCACTCAAGTTCCTATAGGCTGGGAAATCATTTATGGTGCAAAACAACATTGCACACAAACGAAAGTTTTCTTCTGAATATGAATCGAAGACCCCGACGCCCTCTTCCCACAACATTTTTAAATCGTCAATTAAGGGTTTTAGATAAACATCAATGTCATTTCCAGGTTGTCTAGGACAGGATATCATCAACGACAACATCATGTATTTTCTCTTCATGCACAACATAGGAGATAGATTGTATATGATCAAAAAAACTGGCCATGAACTATGTTTGCTACTTAAGTTGCCATAAGGATTCATACCATCGGTGGCAAGTGCAAGTCTTAAGTTTCTTGGCTCTGCACTAAATTCAGGAAATGTGGCATCAATGTTCTTCCATTGTGGGGAATCAGCTGGGTGTCAAAGAAGATTATCACATTTTCTTCCATCGACGTGCCACCTAAGATTCTTCGCATCTTCTTTAACAGAAAACAATCATTTCAACCTCGGTACTATAGGTAAATACCACACAACCTTAACCGGTGGACCTTCATTCTGTTCATCGTTATTTCCATCAAGTTTCTTCTTAAATCGTGACGAACCACACGTCGGACACACCTTGATTGAAGCATATTGATCTCTATACAATACACAGTCATTGGGACATGCGTGTATCTTTTGGTATTCCAATCCCATTGGACATAAAATTTTTTTCGCGTCGTAATTACGTATAGGTAACTTGTTATTTTCTGGAAGCATCTCCTTTAGTAACTCCAACAATTCCGTGAAACTTTTATCAGTCCATCTGTTTCTTGCTTTCAAACAAAACCATTTCAAAGTAGCTGATAAACTTGTAAAATTGATGCATCCTGGATACAACTCTTGCTCTGAATCTTAAGACTATCGTGTAAATGAGCTCTTCCAAATTTTTCTTTGCCAACGTCACGTACCATTTCGTCTAAATGATCACTCGTCCATTCTTCGACATAATCCGAACCTCTTAAAGTTGTTGGCTTATATAACACTTCCCCATGCCAAATCCCAACTGTATAACTTCTCATTATTCCATAGATGAATAGATGATCACGGATGTTGTCCAAGTCTTGATGTACTTGATTGAGACAACGAACACAAGGGCAAAAATATGCCTTGTTCACTAGTTTTGCGTGTTCTTTAACATATAGTATGAACTCAGAAACCCCTCGGTCATACTCTTCACTAATACGACGTTGATGAATCCAGCTTCGATCCATCCTCTAGTACTCTAAAAGAAAAGAATCTAAAGAAAAAATTAAAAACTAACTTACGCAGACGTAGAGAACCAAAAATAAATATGTATCATAGGTAAGACATACTGAAGGAAAAAAAACATACTTGAAATGATGTCCTTGGAGAAGATGATGAAGTTCGCTGACCACGTATGAAAAATAGCTTAAAGATAAATGAAAACAATCGGTCAACCTTAGAAATGTGAACGAAATGATATTACAAAGACATAAACTACTTAAAAATAACCTTCTTTCTCTATCGCAGTCGTCCGCGAAGAAGAAAGTTCAAGCAGAAATGGAAGCGCGAACAAACAGTGAGACTGTGTTAAGTTTTTAATTCAATAAATATATTCCACGTTGAATAATATAAAAATATGACGTTATACTTAAATATAACGTCGAACACCAAATTTTATGACGATTTCTCTTATAACATTAGCGCCAATAGAACATCGAATATGAGGAAATTTGACATATGAGGAAATTCGACTTTTCTCTTAATTAGCTGTCAATATCAAAAAGTACCGTACTTTTGGATCTCTTTTCTTTTCACCCCTCCCATCGAACGTCCAAGGCTGCGGGGTTGGGACGTGAAGGGAAATGAAGTGGTTGGGAGCATTAATGGAATGCTTAATAGAACATCAAATTCGATGGGGCTTGGACGTTTTTTTCATCCGCCAATTTCAAAATTTGGCATTCTTATGATTCTCTTTTCTTTAAAATCATACATGAAATATTTTCTTTTTACTTCTTCCTTAATCGATTAAAGTTAGCAGTGTACTGAAATTTGCACTTTTAAACCAGTGATCAGTTTTTAAAAGGTCGACGACGATAAAAATTAAGAAAAAACTTAGACCTTTTATTTGGTCACAATCAAATAAATTACTTTCAAAAATTTAATAGTTATAATAAGTAATTAGTATAAATGATTAAGCTTTAAAAATTACTATGATTAACATTTTTAGAAAAAACATCCCTCTCATGCATTATTTCCTTGGTTTTTAGTGTTTTAGCAAACATGTATCATTAATGTCAGCAATAAATAATCAATGAAAACTCATTTGCATTTCTTAATTTATAACTTTTGGAATTGATTTTTATTACTTCGAAACAAATATATTAAAGTAGCAAAATTGAAAGATGAATTATATGAATATAGAGGGCACATCAAACTTTTTAACTTTGATCCCTCCAAATGTCATGTTCTTGCGGGAAGTCAGACCTGATGTTTTGACGTCGAATTTGTCTAGGCTTCCGCCGAATTTATCTAGGCTTCGACATTAATTACACGGTATACTTCATTGGTTCATGTATAAATATAGCTTGCATCTCACTTATTCCTTGCCTCTTGTTTCCATATTGAACATAGTAGGATTCATATTTTTTTATTTCATTTGCATTTTCTTTTCCTTAGATTTCTAAACATTTATGTTCTTCATATTCCATTTTTATAACTTTAACTTGAAAGTGGTTCATTCATCGACATATCATATGAAGGAGCCCTTTGAAGTTAAAGTTAACAAATTTTTTATAGTACAGAAATATGGGTGGCGGGATGTCAATTTGTTATTAATCAAACAACATATATTACTTTTTTTATGATTGATGTTTGAACGTCGAACTGGACAGGGCTTCGACATTCAACAACATCGTTCCAGACACACTACTCGTGTATTTCCAATGACCCTTGACTGAAATTTGTGAATCCTATAGTGTCTCTGAAAATGGCTTCTTCATCTCATCTCTCAAGAATAGAGAAAGCAAATAGCATGGCTACTGTTAAAGAAGCTAATGCAAATGGTTGGATAAGCGATAATGATTCTCGAGTGAGATTTACTGATGGGAGTCCTAAAGTTGTTGTCTCACCAAAGTATTTTGACCTGAGATTATTTGGAAGGGAAAACTTTAAATTTTCCGAATGGATTGAGACTCAAAACCTGTCAACTTTGGTGCAAATGAACGGAGACTGGTACCCTGATCTTGTTAGAGTATTCTACCATCACTTAAAAATTATCAATGGTGACATCTGCTCAAGCGTTAAAGGCACTGACATTTTAATTAACAATGATGTCTGGCAACACAACACTGGGTTATAGGCTGAAGGAATCGCTTCTCATCTACCAAACTCTAAAGATCGTTGGTTAAAGAAAAAGGATCTCTATAGAGGGTGGCTCAGACTTTCGGTAAGTCAAACGAGAGAAAATATTTTTCTGCATGAAGACCTCAGAATTGAAGAAATGGTTTTAGCACATATACTAGCATTGGTGATTCTACCGGGAAGATTGATGCAAGATGAAATGACCACAGAGGATGTTTCTTAGGAGCATATTGAGTTCATCGGAGTCCCCATTATTAGTCTCGCAATGAGCCACTTAAATTCAGAATCTATTTACAAAGTTGATGTTTAATGTTGAGTACCCTCGATGCGATGACCTGGAGTTATTCCTTATTGACATCAAGTTAGAAGTGTACTGAAATTTGTACTTTTAACCAATGATCAGTTTTTCATAAATCAGACATAGAATATTACGTCGAATATTAAGGATATTCGACGTTTTATTGTTCTAGTATGACGACGAATATTAAGGATATTCGACATTTTATTTTTAAGGAGATATAAAATATTATTTTAAAATATAATATCAAGGTGTGTAAATTAATCTTGTAATAATTACATGGAAATAAAATATAAAAAGATTTGTTGGTGAAATTTAAAGAGAATAAAACTTTTTTCTTTAATATTATTTTAATTTCATATTAAAATTAATTATAATAATAATTTATGAGAACATCTACAGAAGACAGATAGCTAACAAGACTCAAATCACACACTTCTGAGGCTACTAAATCCCTATTCTTATACATGTGAATCCACAGAGTCGTCTTCAGACATATCTTCTTCAATGCACTCATGTATAATGTGATCAATGTTAATTTCAAGCAGATTAAGCTTGTCAGCAATGTTTTGAAGATTATTCGTGGCAAGATCTATGCAGTTGTTGTCAGAATATGCGATCTTTCTTTGCTCACTTGTGACAGAGGTGCTTCCATAAAGATATAACAGATTTTCTTCTCCTTTAAAACACCATCCTCTTAAAGTCCTTGTTAATCCAAATGAGATCAGAGTATTTTTGGTTAATCTCATTTGTGCAGTTGCATGGAAACCTCCTTTCACCATCAGTGTTCACACCTTGATTTTCAAGAATTCTACTGACTAATGCTGCATAGGGTAGAAGATAACACTTCTTCAGAGCACTTTCCTTCATATGTTCTTTTAGCATATCCACCCAATTTATTGGAATATCATTCTTAAGAGCATACAACAAGTAGATATCTTCAGCTATCATATTTGATTCAACCATTTTTCTAGGTAGAATCACAAAGGCAAGTATATGAGCCATTATTCTTTCTTCCATCCTTAGTCCTTCATGAGCGAATTCCTTTTCAAGCAACTCGGATAACCTTGAATTGTTATTAGAATATCTTAGCCACCCTTTGTAGACATTTTTGTTCTTCAACGATGAACATGTTCCCGAGTTAAGTGGATTAGATGATACACCCTCAACTTTTAAACCGACAACATGCAACCATGTATCGTTGTCAATCACAATGTCAACCCCATTTACTCTAGTGTAAATATCACCATTTACCTGTTTCAGGTTGTGGTAGAACACTTTCACAAGATCAGGATACCAGTATCCTTTCATTTGAACCAAGGACGATAGTTCCTAAGACTTCAACCAACCACGAAACATAAACCCTTCTGTTTCAAATAAGCTCAGATCAAGATACTTCGGAGTGACAACAATTTTCATTCCATGGATGAACCTTTCTCTAACTCCATTGTCACTGATCCATCCTGTAGGACTAGTACTTCTCTCAGCTGATGTGGAGATTTTGGTGAGCTTAGAAGAGGATGCAGCCATTTAGCAAAGATAATAGCAAGTGTGATTTTCAGTCATTGCTAGTTATCACATATTTAAAAGGAGCGAACAAACCAAGCAAAGACTCATTTTAAAAATTCAAATTCAAAAAATCGTTTAACATTTTTTTAAAATTATGTTTTTAAATTAAAATTAATAAAACTAAATATAAAATTAAATATAAAAATATTATTAAATATAATAATATTAATAATAATAATGTAAAATTTTATTTAATATAGTGTAACGTATTAAATAATATAAAAATAAATTAATTATTTGTTAATTTTAAAATGAAAGAAAAATTTTAAAAATAGGTTAAAAGTTAATATATTCAACGGTTTTTCAAAACCGTTTAAGCTTTCAAAGAAAATCGTTTAAGCTTTAGTCGATTTTTTGAAAATGGTTAAAATCTTCAATGGTTTTCACAAACCGTTGAAGATATACAGTATATAATTTTAAAAAACAAAATCAGAATTTGGCTTCCCAACAACCGAATTCTAACATACTTTTTTGTAAAAAATTTTAAAATAAGAACTGAGAATTCGGTTTTCCAAATTTTAAAATATTAATGAAAAAAATTACAAGAATTAAGTTATAGTTATAGATTACAATCCTTAAATCAAGTCTTCAATGTATCTTTCTGTTAATTTTAGGATAAAGATAAGTATGACTATACTAAAATATTTTAGTTGATTATAAAAAATAATACTTTAAATTTAAATAAAAATTAAGTTGAGTGATAAACTTAAGGTTAGGATAGATTATTGAGACAAACAACTAAGATGCATCAAACCAAGCCAAAGATCGAGAAGAGACCGTGTGTATCAAGAATAGTCAGGGTCTATCGAAGTCCAAGACTAGTCGTGGATTAGAGGTCAAGACAAACCGATCTGGGGAAAATTAAGACAGAATGGGATGGGTCGAAGATTAAGCAAGTTAAGTTTGAATAACAGTCGAGACTGGTTGACCCTAAAATGAATGTTGAGATGGTTGTTTCACACTAAAGGTTGAGACAGACTAACCTATATAGCCACTTTGGAAGTCATAATATGGACTTTCATTTTTGAGAGACGAATCTCTTTGTTATTGGTTTAGAACTCTGATTCTTGTAAATATTAACATCTTTGTGGCGATTATTCCTTTGCTTATCAATCTGCTAGATTGTGGCGTCTCCATCTCTATCTTATCAACCTCCACTCCAAACAAATAGTCGAGACGGCCATGCCAGGTCACAATAGAAATTAGGCAGAATTCAACCACAACCAAAATTTTGTTAAGGACCATGATATGTTAACAAATACATAAGTGGTTATAAAAAGTCAAATTTAAGAAGGGACGATGATAAAAATTCAAACGAACTCTTAGACCAAAAATTTGGTCACATTCAAATAACTTACTTTGAAAAAGCTAATAGATATAATAAATTCATAATATAAATGATTGTGATATGAATAAAATACTATGATTAACATTATTAGAAAATAAAATTGAACTCTCTCGTGCATTATATCTATGCTTTTTAATATTTTAACAAGTGTGTGATCAATATCCAGCCACGTTGTCTCTATTGTCATCAGGTCATAATCATTAAAATCACATCTGCACTTCTTAATTTATAACGCTTTGAATTGATTCTTTATTATTTAGAATCGATTATATTAACTTAGCAAAATTGAAAGTGGAATAATATATATAAATATAGAGGGGCACAATTTCGGTAATTGAAAAGTACACAATTTCTGGGGGCGGGATGTCAATTTGTTATTAATCAAACGACATATATTACTTTTTCTGTGATTGATGCTTGACCGTCGAACGTGGCAGGGCTTTGACGTTCATACGACATGGTGGCAACTAACCATTTTTTCACGAAGTACGTTATCGGTTCATCTATAAATATAGCTTGCATTTCATATAATCCCTTGCCTCCTGTTTCCATATTGAACATATAAGGATTCATGTTTTTTATTTTGTTGTGTTTTCTTTTCCTAAGATTTTTACGCATTTTTGTTCTTCATATTCCAATTTGATAGCTCGAACTTGAAAGTGGTTCATTCCTCGTCATTTCATATGAAGGAGCCTTTTAATGTTCAAGTTAACAAAATGTTTTTATTTATATTACAGAAATGCTTAACATATCTTACAGAAAGGGAAACACTTAGGAAAAAGAAATATGGTTCACGATATGTTTAATGGTGAAACAATTTTAGGATCTAAAATAATTATATAAAAAAGTTGTTCAACTTCATCACTCTACAATGTATGATTCATTTTTTAATTTATCTTGGGTTTGTCTTCTACCATTACATTCAGAGCTATTTGATTTCCTATGTAGTTAACGTCGCATATTGAGTCCATGTGATGTCTTCTTTAACTAGAAGCCAAACGTCTTGCATTTTTTTATTCTTCTCTTATTTTTCTTTCAATCAAACGTCGAAGCCTCTTAGGGCATATATGTTAAGGGCATTGACGTGAAGGGAATTGGAATGGTTGGGAGCATTAATTGTGTTAGATATTGAGGTCTAAACTGCCTGAATCTTGTTCCATTAAGTCATCTGGACTTTCATCTTCTCCGGTCACTCAAATTTTTATTATTTTTTCTTTTAGAAATTAACTTTAACGCCCTAGTCCCTTTGTTCTGCGACGCAGTTTTTGTCAATTATGAGTATCCAAATAGATTTTTTACAATTATTACCAGTATCCAAAGAGATTTTTAACTTTTTCACCGAATGATGTTTGAACGTCGATCCATTTTGATTATTTTTTGTTTTTCTTTTAAACAATAAACTTAACGTCGTAGACTCAAGATATGTGACGTAGTTTTCGTTAGATGTAGTTATTATGAGTATCCAAAGAGATTTTATCAGTATCCAAAGAGATTTTTGAGATTTTTTACTTTAATACTGAATGATGTTTGAACGTCATATCGGATGAGAATTGATGTTCATACAAGTTACTGACTATAATTACATGATCTAATGTCCGTCATCGGTTCATATATAAATATAGATTGCCTTTCACTTAATGCCTTGCTTCTTGTTTCGGTATTGAACATATTAGGATTCATGACTTTTTTCTCCTTGTCATTGTCCTTCTATTAGATTTTGTATTATATTTGTTCTTTAAACTGCAATTTGCAGACTAGAATTTAAAAGTGCCGCATTCAAGCCTCAGTTCATATGAAGGTGGCCTTTGAAATTGAAGTCAAGAAAATGTTTTTTATAGTACAAAAATGGTTAAGTTATCTTACTGGAAGGAAAATGGCGAGGAAAAAGAAATATAGTTCACAATATGTTTAATTCTGAAATAATATTGAGAACTAAAATATTTACACAACATTGTTTCATCTATAAATATAGATGTGCTTTTCTTGTAACGCAATATGTCCTGTTTCCGTATTGAACATATTAGGATTCATGTTTTTTATCTCCTTGTCATTGTACTTCTTTTTTATTTCGTATCATATCTGTTCTTTAAATTGTAATTTCCTCACTTGAATTTTAAAGTGTCGCATTCAGGCTTCACATCATATGAAGGTGGCCTTTGAAATTGAAGTCAACAAAGTGCTTTTAATAGTACAGAAATGATTAAGTTATCTTACTGGAAGTGAAATGGCGAGGAAAAAGAAACATGGTTCATAATATGTTTTGGCTAAGTTGAGAACTAAAACATACTTATGAAAAACTTGTTTAATTTCACCATTTGTCAATTTATGATTCTTCTTTTCAATTGTTTTGGCTTTGTTTTCTACCCTATGATTTTAGTGCTATCTGAATTCTTATCTAGGAAACAACTTCAAAAGAATTTAAATTTTGAATCCATTTGACGTCGAATATTGAGATCATCGATGCAAAAGAAACCATTTTGAAAGACCAGTCATTCTTGAAAATTATATTATCTTAGCAAAATTGAAAGTGGAATTATATAAATATAGAGGGGCACATGACACTTTCTAACTTCGATCCATCCAAATCTCACCTCGATAATTGAAAAGTAGATAATAAATGGGGGGTGGGATGTTCAAACGAGAATTATTACTTTTTCTCTAACTAATGTTTAAACGTCAAATTCGGCAGGGTTCGACGTTCAAAAATATTGTACAAGCATGTACGTCATCGGTTCATCTATAAATATAACTTGCATTTCAAATAATCCCTTTTGCCTCTTGTTTCCATATTGCGATTCATATTTTTTATTTTACAATATGTTTAATGTTGAAAGAATTTTGAGAACTAAAATAATTACATAAAAAAAAGTTGTTCAACTTCATCATTTAACAAGGTATATGCAAAAGCCTGGAGGGACGTCTTCTTTGGGATCACCAACGTCCTATATCTTGGAGGATTTCAAAATGAAATCCCCTTTTACAAAACACAACATCTAAAATGAAGACAAAAAATGATGGAATACATTACAACGAAAAACAGGAAGTAAAAAATAAAGCAAAACAATGGAGAATGTTTTTTGAAATTCATAAGTGTTAACATTTTCGACTGTTATTCCACCATGCCTTCATGGATAACAAAGAAATGTCTTCGTTTAGTGAAGGAATGGATGGGACAAAAAAGGAAAAAGTTAACATGAATTTGGTTAGGGAAGGTACGTAGGTTAGGTTTTCAAATGGTACAACTTCAAAAGAAATCAAAATCTGTTAACTTATTTCTTCAGTTATTTCCTTTATATTTCACTTTTCTTGTAATCAAACGTCGAAGCCTTTGGGGGCATAGACGTTATGGCATCGACGTGAAGGGCATTGGAGTGGTTGGGTTGAGACCATTAATTGTGTGCCTTTACCTGAGCATCAATTACGAGGAGTTCGCTGGGGCGGTGACGTTTTAATCTTCATCTAGAAGCAAAAGGTTGGGACCATTAATTGTGTGCCTTTACCTGAGCACCAATTACGAAGGTTGCTCATTTTAATTATTTTTTATTTTTTATTTTAAGCTCTCACTTTAAAGTCAAAGACTCATAGATCTTCGACATATTTTTCATCAGAAGCAGTTATTTTCAGTATCCAAAGAGATTTTTTACTTTTTAACTTTTTCACTTAATGATGTTTGAACGTTGAAGTCTACAGGAATTCGACGTTCATTCAAGTGAGCATCGTATGTCATCGGTTCATCTATAAATATAGCTTTCATTTCGCTGCAGCTTTGGAAATGTGTTCATTTCGGCAGAAGAATGTGGAGCACTCCCATTGGTATCCATTCAAAATAATAACAAGTGACGACAAATCAAAGGTGCAACTTGTTTTCACATTGATAGTTGACAAATTCCGTTAACACAGATAATGAATATGATGAGTATTACTTGGTTGTTTCAGGAAATTTTAGACGAGGAAGATGGAGATCTCATAAGATTGAAAGAGGAATTGGGTTATAGAGCATATAAAGAAGTGGTTGCAGCTCTCATCGAAATGAATGAATACAATTCGAGTGAGAGGTTATTGTAAGAGAGATTTGGAACAAAGAAAAAGGAAGGAGAGCTACATTTGAAGAAGGAATTGAATTCATGATAAATCAAATAAAATAAAAAAGAAGGAAACCATAAATTGTGGACGATGAAGCTACTGAGGATCCTGATGCTGGAACTCCATCTATAACAAAAGTCTCTCAGGTGTAATAATGGTCTGTGTTTTTATTCATATTTAAATAGACAAATAGGTTGGTTTAGCTTTACTTTTTGTTAGGTCAGAACAATGAAAATCTGGTATATTCTCATCGTTTCAGACACTTTTGTCCTGTCTTGTGTATTTGGCTATTAATAAGTTTTTGTTAGGTCAGAACTTGGCTTATTTAACTATGTAATGCCTTGCTTCCTGTTTCCGTATTGAACATATTAGACATCATGTTTTTTATCTCTTTGTCATTGTCCTTCGATTTCATAACATATTTGTTCTTTAATATGCAATTTGCTCACTTGAATTTGAAAGTGCCGCATTTAGGCCTCAGTTCATATGAAGGTGGCCTTTGAAATTCAAGTGAACAAAATCTTTTTTATAGTACAGTAATGGTTTAGTCATCTTACTGAAAGGGAAGTGCTTAGGAATTTTATGATTCTTTTTTTAAATTGTCTTGGATTTGTTTTCTACCGTTAGATTTCAGAGCTATCTGATTTCTTATGGGTAAAGAACTTCAAGAAATTTTAAATTTCGAATCTATTTATATAAATGACGTCAAATATTGAGATATTGGATGCAAAAGATACCATTTTGCAAAACCAGTCATTCTCGAAAAAGAAACCCTTCACTTCTGAATAATTCCAGATCCAAGAATTTGTGAGAGACCACGTCCAATATTGATACCACTGACTTGGATGGAATGAATTTAATAGTTAATAATAATTAATTACTCTAAATGATTAAGCTTTAAAAAATACTATGATTAACCTTATGAGAAAAACGAATTTGACTTCCTCATGCATAATTTCTTTGTTTTTTAGTATTTTAACAAACATGTGATGAGTATCAACCAACGTTGTATTTAATATCACCATAAATAATCATTAAAAGCTCATTTGCATTTCTTAATTTATAACGCTTCAAATCGATTCTTTATTACATAGAATCGTTTATATTAACGTAGCAAAATTGAAAGTGGAATTATATGTATATAGAGGGAGCACATCAAACTTTTTAACTTCGATCCATCCTAATCTCACCTTCTTCGCGGGTGACTGAAAAGTAAACAATTTATTTAGGATGGCAAGTCCATTTGTTCTTATATGAATCAAACGAGAATTATTACTTTTTCTCTGATTGATGTTTGAACGTCGAATTCCTCCAGGCTTCGACGTTCAAAAAGATGGTGGCAATCATTACACGATGTACGTCATTGGTTGATCTATAAATATAGCTTGCATTTTACGTAATCCCTTGCCTCCCTATTGAACATATTAGGAATAATAATAATATTTCCTTTGCATTTTCTTTTCCTCAAAGTTTGAAGCATTTAATGCTGAAACAATTTGAAATTCATAAGTGTTAACATCTCTGGTTTTTCCCCATGCCTTCATGGATAACAGCTCCCTCGACTCTATAACAAATTAATATTACGTCAATCTGTTCGGGTCTTCGACGTGTCTTCAACCAGAAGCCAAATGTGGTTCCCTTTTGACATTATTTCTTTTTTTAATCATCAAATATAACGTTGAACTGTTTGAAACAACTTCAATACAAATTATTTTTATACATCTCTGTTTTCAAATCTGCATAAATATCTGAAGCATTCCCTTTTTGTTAATGCACAAAGGGGGAGAGATATATATATGAGATTATAAGAGTAAGTATAAATGCTTTATGAAAGGGGGAGAATAGTTTGTCTCATACTTTGTCTCATACTTCATTTGCTTGATATTATGTTGTATCTTGTGTTGAATTGTACAAACATGGTTGAGTTATTAATCCTGGTTGTGCATCTTCAAAAAAGGGGGAGATTGTTGAGATTGTTGACAACACAAACTCTATATCAATCTAGTTTTTGATGATGACAACATTATGCTTAATAATAGTACACATGTTGTTGTATTACATGTTCTTATTCTGAACTGATTGTTATATCTGCTAACATGTTTTGATGTACTGTGATGTATGTTCCTATGTTAATTGTGTGTTGTGGAACATGCTTACATGCTTATGTGCAATGTGAAATGCTTTATCAAATATGTTTTACTGCACATTGTTTAGAGTGAAAAACCACAAGCATTTTCATGAACTTATAATTATGTGAAAAAGTTATAGTACAGTCGACTACATTATAAATGGATACGACTATGCTAAAATCTTTGTATAGATTGTGAGTTGAAAAGAGTTTCAAAATGTTTTTCCATGTGTCAGTCGACAATGTCAAGAGTACATTCGACTGTATTATTGATCTGCTTTGGAATTCTGTTATGCTTAGTGCTCCAACGGCTATATTTCTAAAAGTTAGTTAAGAATTGATGTCTTGGTCAACTGTATTAAATGTGTGTTGATTTTCGTTGACTGAGTGCTACAATGTTGACTATCTGTTATAATTGTAATAATGCACTCGACTGAATTAGTAGTCTTTTCAACTGAGAAACAATTTGACTGGCAGAAATCTATAAATTGGCTGAACACGATTTGTTCAGAGACTTTGACGCTCTAACATTTTCATTTCTTGTTTCAGATTGAATTCTCTGTGTTAACAGCTCCAAGAATTCTCCAAGAAGACGGTGGTGATCTATCTTGAGAGAGATTCAAAGGAAGAAGGCTTATGCGCTGACTGTGTGATTAGAAACTGCACAAAGAAGGTGCTACTTGATTGATCATTGTAGGCTTGGCATCCTGTGAAGACTGCTGCATTGTTTGAAGGCTTTGCATCCTCTGAAGAGTGCTGGAATTGACCTGTTGTGATACAGGGGTTACACGTTGAGGATTTTTTGACGTGGGTTCAGATTGTAGAAGAGGGGATTCTTGCTGCAAGTCTGGTTTTGGTTATTGCAGCTATATTTTGGTTTTGCGTTAGAGAGCAGATTTATATTTTTGACGTGAGGTCTTCTATAAATTCCTTGTTGTAAAAACCGCAACCTATATAGTGCATTTGCTTCCTGGGTTGGAAGGACACTAGATGTAGGCATTGTTGGCCGAACCAGTATAAAAACCAGTGTTTGCTTTTCTCTATCCCTACACTCTTTATTTCAGTCGACTATAATTGTTACGCAGTCAACTACGTTTTTCCGCTGCATAGAAATTTTCATTACTTGCATTTCAAGAAAGATCAAAAAGCTTTATACTTTTGATTAAAGATTGCGAAAATATTTTGTTTTTGAAACAACACCAATTCACCCTCCCCCCTCTTGGTGTAAAACCGAAGCCTACATGTATCCCAACAAGTAGAACAACAAAGGAGCTAGGTGCAGTGGAATAATGAATATAATGAGGTGTTTGAAGTTTTTAAAGTGAAGAGAAGTGTGTGCGTGAGGCCTCACAACTTAGAGGGCCTTCCTACAGAGGAAGGGTGAAGAAGTCGAAAATCAAGAGTGACTCAAGAGCAAAATGGCTAGAAAACAATTTCAGCAGCATATCACTAAGCTCAAAAGTGAACAATTACAAAGGAGAGCTTGTTTATAGGTGAGTTCTGGCCTAATTTCCCTCCAACAATCAAATACAAGTTGAGCTTGGGCGCCAAGTAAACTGGGACACACTTCCCACTCCAAGCACACAAGGAAAGCATATGTAATTCAAAAATATGATACGTAGTGGCTGAGCCAGGCAGGGTTTTGGCTAGGCCATTTCAGAATCTGGAAGGCAAAATGCTTTGTATTTCCAATCTGGAAGCAAAACTCTCCAATCCGGAAGCCACTCCATTTTCTCCCCATTTTAGCTCCTTTGCTTTCCTTGGCTTATTTAGCTTCTAGGATGGCTCAACCATGGTCTCGAAGCTTTATTTAGACCCTACAAAATAGCATATGAACATATTAAAAGATAATCCTTCTAATACTTAGAGAAAGAAAATCAAGAAAGTCTTTAAAAGCCCTTCTTCAACTTCCCTTTCTTAGCCTTAGCTTGTGTTGCTACTTCTTTGAATGGCTTCCCTAGTTAGGTTTCCATCATGATTCATCACTGTCTTTTATTTAAAGTTAGTCTTCTAACTTAGAGTTTTTTATCCTAGTGTTTTGTTTTCTATTCCTCTTCCTAGGGTTTCTTGACCTAGCAATTTTGCCTACCTTTTTCTAGCTTAGAGTCAATCCTCTATACAGAGACTTCTTCGTTTCATGTTGTTTAGTTAAACTTCAAAACCATGGTATTAGACGAGCTTGTCTTGCAACGAGCTTATTATATCCAAACACTCGGGTCTTGGGATATGAAGGACCATATTGAACTGTTCCAACTATCATCAGCCTCGTCTTATGAAAACATTGTGTCCTCTACCTTGACATCGTCTTAAGAAATTGCCAAGTCCTTTACCTTGACCATTGTTTCCTTGCTGAATGAATTGGGCTAATATGCCAAAGCGGTTCAATTTTTCAATGACATCCCTTAGATGTTAGCATTCCTCAATCGTATGTCCTGTGTTCTAGTGATAGAAACATTTTTTAGGGTTGGTCTCGGGGGGAGGTTTCCAAGGTTCGAGGAGTTGGATGAGCTCCAAGTTGCATGCTTATCTAAGTATGGTATCTTTGTAAGTGCTTAGGGTAGTATATTGGTTGTACCGTGTTGTAGTCCGATGAACACAACATTATTTCTCCCCTTGTTGGGATGTTGGGCTTCTCCGTCCTCTTTAGCATGTTTTCTTCAATAGCCATATACTTGGTCGCTTGTTCACTCAGATCATCCATGTTGTCCAACCTTACTGTAAAAAGAGAGTATGAGAAGGATCCCAGTTGTAGACCACAGATCAAGAAGTGAATGAGCACATATGGAGTGAGGTATGGGATCATGGTTGTTGCAATAGTGAATCTCTCCATGAAATTCTTGAGTCTCATTTTCCCCTTGCTTTTAGTATTTTAAGGCAGTCAACCTGGTAAGAATTTCCTTTCGGTTTGCAAACATGACTCTGAACATGGTACTTAGCGCTTCAAAGGAGTCGACCAAGTACGAGGGTAACGTATTGTACTAGTAAAAAATTGTTTTTGTTGAAAATAGAATGGCTTAGTTTCTCACACCAAGAAGGGGGTGAATTGGTGAAACAAAAAATCAGTCTTTTAAAAATCTTTTTCGTAAAAGGATGATCTTTCAAAACTTTCTTGAAACGCACAGAATAAGATTTTTCAAATGCAACATAATATAGTTGACTACGTAAAAATTAAAGTCGACTTTGAAAATAAAAGTGCAGGGATAGAGAGATCAAACGCAAGTTTTTATACTGGTTCGGCCAACTTGCCTACATCTGTTGGGGCAAATCGGCAAGTGTACCGAGTTGCACAAGTAATATAAAATGGTAAGACCAAGTATCGTATCCCAGAGGACTCTCGACACTAAACAGTTATGTGAAAATAGGATTAATTAAGACTTAAAAATAAAAAGAGATCATTGGGTTGGTAAAAATAATAAAATAAAACAAAATAAAATTGATCAGTGGCAAAAGAGCACAAAGATGAATGGAGGTTGATTTGTATGAGGTGGGTATGTTGTTGGGGTTAGATTTCACCAAGTTCCCTCTCATGTATATAAGAATTCTTCTTTATGCATTAATGCCAACGTCCCTCACTAGATCACTTAAACCCGATCCCTCGGTAAATAAGCTTGTCCCTAATTACCAGTTCATACAATTCCTAGCATTCCTGGTAAAAAGATGTGAAGATCAAGAGATTAAGACGACTAAGACTCATACCCTCATCCCTGAGAAATATAACCTTTAGGAGTAATTCAACAAGAACCCTCATACCTTCATGCAATTCATAAATAATGCTATTGTATAAGCAAGAATAAAACAGATGAATTACTCTAACAATTAAAAGAAAAAGCATATGGAATTAAGAATCAATTCAAATACATGAGAGTTTACAAGGTTACATCATTCCCCAACAACAAATAGAAATTAGTTCCCCATAGACATGGGAGAACTCTGTGAACAATGGAAGAAAGAAAGAGAATGGAAGATTAAGAATAGGCTAAAAGTGTATTGTTATGCTCTTCTCTGCCAGGGATGCAAAACCTAGAGCCCCAGGATCCTTTAAATAGTGTCAGAGGCGTTCCAGAACGAAGCCCGGTCCAAAAGAATCAAAACAGAGCAAAAACAGGGCCCGATCCACGTGAATTCTCGCTCAAGCGTCGTAGAGGGGCCGCTTGGGCGTGAATTGAGGGTCATGTAAGGCTTGGGCGTTGAAAATGGTCGCCCAGGCTACGAAGCTCCGCCGCTCGGGCGTCGAGAGCCACCGCTCGGACGGCGGACATCGATTTCCTTCGCTTTAGCTGTGCTTCTGGACACCCGGGCTACGTGTTTTCCCTCCTTCTGGTGCCTTTTTGACCCCTTCTGAGCTCCCTTTTCTTGGTCTTTCATCTCTTCTTCCAGTATTACCTCAATCTCTGACAAAACAAGCAGAATTAGTCATAAAATCATTGAAATCAATCTCAACTCTCCTATTCACATAATTTATTCAAAAAGGATGAGTCCGAGCAAGTTTCTAAGTGAAAAAGGGTGCTTTTAGTATTAAAATCATATCACAAATAATGGTGTATTAAACCGTTATCAACATCTAGTGTCCTTCCAATCCTAGGAAGCAAATGCACTATAATGATCAAGGTTTACAACAAGGGTTTTACAGCGACCTCCACGTCAAAATATAAAACACCTTTGTAACCCTCTAATCAAAATATAGGCATATACAAACAAAGACCAACAACAAGAAATCCCCTTCTCCTATTGTCTTCAACCCTTTGAGAAACACTCAAAGTCCAGAGTCACAGATCTACCACCTCCTCTTGTTTGACTTGATCCAGAGCTCGTCACACCTGTTTACAAAGTTAGTAAATTATAGTTAGAACAGACAAAATGAATAAAATGACTAAGTAATTAAAACAATGTAATTTTCACAATGTTAAGACACCTCCCCATGCCAAGTCCAAACTGTATAACTTCTCATTATTCCATAGATGAACAGATGATCACAGATGTTGTCAGAGTCTTCATATACTAGACTGTTGTATTCGATTATATTAGTAGCTAAGTCGATTAAAATGCGTCTGATATGTGTTATACTATAAATTGACTCAGATTTGAATTCTATAAGAACTTTTTTTATTCTAAAATTTTCATATCTTTTATAGAAATTTGTGATCTTAAAAAAAGAGAGGAAAAGCTCCAAGAAACAAGATTGACCATGGTGATCAACAACTTATGATTTCTTGAAAAGCAAGATTGGTGTGTTTCAAACACTGATCAATCTACACATTTGGGTGTTATTGCGCAATTAGATTTAGCAATCTCTTGAAGATTGGTTTGAGTTCCTTGTTGTGATTACAGGAAGAAGAACGTGTGTGTTCTTGACTTTGAGGGTGCCTCAAAGGGGTTAGACTGCAGGAGAGAGGACTCTTGTTGTTGGTCTTGTTGTGTATTGCCTATATTTTGATTAAAGGGTTAGAGAGGTGTTTTACATTTTGACGTGAGGTCTTCTGTAGAAACCTTGTTGTAAAAACCTTGATCATTATAGTGCATTTGCTTCCCGTGGTTGGAAGGACACTAGATCTAGGAAGGTTGGCCGAACCAGTATAAAAACGCAGTGTTTGAATTTTTTGATCCCTATTCTTTTTTATTCAATTGATTGCTTTATGTACTTATTCGATTAAGTTTCCACTAGATTGAAAATCTTTTACCTTGTGATTCAAGAAAAGTATAAAGGCATCACTTTTTTCTTGGAGCTTTTGTTTTTACACTTCACCAATTCAACCCCCTTCCCCCTCCCTTCTTGGTGTGAGAAATTAAGCCATTCTATTTTAACATTCTTGTTGCAGCGTTTTGTTATTGGCTATATTAGATTAGTGAGTTAGAGAGGTGGTCTCTGTAAAATCGTGTTGTAAAAACTCAGATATTTATAGAGCAATTAGCTTTCAATCTCGGGTTGATTGAAATGACACTAGATGTAGGCATTGAGGTCGAACCAGTATAAACCTTGTGTTTGTATCTCTTTCCTTATCTCTTTTACTTTCATTGCATGCGCATTATTGCTTAGATTCCAAGAAAGATTAAAGATCATTCTAAGTTTTCAAAAAGATTGAAAAAGTAATTGTTTTGTAAGAAAAGGTAAGGATAGAGAATTAAGAGCATGATGTATGAGGAAGGGGGAAGAAACGTGTAGAAATAAATAAAATGGATGCCTACATTATAAGTTTTTGAAATGGTTATCTAGAATGATCAGGGAGTTTAGGTTGGTTAAGATGTTCAAAGATATGAAGTTGCAGGTCGTGTTAGAATCAATTTTCATTAGGTGTAGCTATGTGGTGGTGTTGAGTAATCTGTCAAGTTTGATCAGAGAGATGTAGTTGTTAGATGTTGGGTTACAGAAGAGAGTGAGTTTGTGGGTTCATATCAGGTCAAAACGTTTGTTGGAGGGCTTATGGTATTTTGAGGTTCAAAGGTTCAGAGGTAAGGTTTGTATTCCTAAGGTTCAGAGTTGAAGAGGTTAATTCTTGAAGAAGGTTTTAAGTTAAGTTAGTAATGCTTGTTGTAGTGGTGGTTTGTGAGTGATGAAATTCTATAAAACAATAGTGATGTCGTTATTTGGGAATGAGTTGAGAGTTTTTGGTGATCTTCAAAAGCCAAAAGTGAGATTATGTATGGTGGAAATAGGTAAGAGACAGAGAAGACAAAGTGAACCTACAGTTTCAAGCTGCAGTGTCAATCTTAGAGTGAGAAGGCATTATTTGACGTTGATAAGAGAAACTGGGTCAGTGGACAAAAGAGATAAACTGAGTTATGGTTTCAAGTGTAGTGTCAATCTTGAGATGAAGAAGCATTAACAATGGTTGAAAGATAAAGGAGGTTTGTGTTGTTAAGTTTGACAAAGATAGAGAGTAAGAGTTGGTTGAAAAATGTGAAGATCGGTTGTCTAAAGTGAATGTGGTGAAGAGAACTCATTAATATAGTTGAAATACTATAACTAACGAGTTTCTCAAAGTGGTTAAGAAAGAGAAGTTAGACAAATCCTAGTTTGAGATGTATCAAAAAATGGTTAGATACTATTCAAGTTAGTGTGACTTTAAGTTGAGAAAGAATGCAGATCTAAGTGTGTTTATAGGCTTGTAAGTAAAGAAATGCAAATGGTTTAGGTTGCGAGTTAAGAGGTAAAGAGGGAGTACTAAAATTGATTTTGTTGCTGCAATAGATGAGAGTTCTACTTTGGTAATGAGGTAACATAGTTGGAAACTATATTACTCAAGGGTGAAGATTAGTAAAAGAAGCTGAAACTGTCATCAGAATGGTGGTGTTGAAAGGTGATTAAGAGTGTTAATAGTTGGTAGTAAATTAGAAATTGCGAGGGATTAAGTCAATTGATTGATGTTTCTTAGAGGGAGCAAAATAATGTGAATTGATATCAATTACAAGGTGTTTCTTAGGAGAATCAAGAGAAGGTCAAGGGAGATCAGTCAAGGGTTGATTTGAAGTCAAGGCCTGTGGAAGTTTAGAAGAGATTCACAAGAGGCAGTGAAAGTCAGATGAGGGGTTGACAGTGGGGCTCACATAATATGGTTGATTATGTGAAAGAAAGGTTCTTAAAAGCTAAAGTTTAGGGATTCAGATTTGTTTTGAGAACAATGGCTAAACCAATCTACACTAATGAAACACTAGAGCATTTTAACATAGAGGCACGGTTTTTATGTTAGTAAGGTCGTTGGGTAGTATTATCTTGGTTAAGTTAGGTGGTTGTGATAAAAAAATGAGGAGAGTAGGTTTTCCTTCTACCTAGTAAGAGAATTTTCGAGGATGAAAATTTTTCTTATTCGGGAGAATGTAAAAACCTAGAAAATGGTAGTTAAGAAGTGATAGTGAGTTAAAAATAATGAGACTCTATTATTTTAATATTAAAATGTTTTCATATAAAATGAATTGTAACAAACAAGTTTTATTATTTTAAAACACACTATCTCTGTAGAAACTACTTTTCTAGAGTCCTCTGCCTTCTCTCTAAGGGTTCATACACCATGTTCATCTGTTTGAAGATCAGAGACCGCCCGTGTGATCCTCGCGGTGAGATCTTCAAGTCTTTCCGATCAGTTTTTCAAAAAGAGTAAGTTAGTTTTATGCTATTTTCTCTAGTTTCACATTCTTCAATGGATGTGGGTCTTTGTCGCATGTATGATCTAAGCTTTCTCTTAGGTTCTCTACTGATAAATGATTCTAATGGCATCCCTTGATCATGTTTTCATTGTCTATAGATGTTGTTTGGTTTCTTGGAGTTGAGGGAGCATAGTAAGGTTCTCTAGAGTTGGTTGGAGTTTATAAAAGGTAAGGGAAGCTAGATGTTTGACTTTGCTTTAAATTATGTTTGTGGTATGAATTTTGTATCTATATGAATTAAAAGTAATTGTGACGATAGTTTTAGTACCTTTGTGTTTGGATAATAATTACAGATAATATGATGTTTGCATACTTGGAATGGTGTGATTCTGATATTTTGTGTTGTCATAATTGTATGGATTGAAACTGAATTGATGATTTTTTTTTGTAGGAATATTTATTGGATGAGTAGTTATCAAATACCTATGTTTTGTGGTTGAAAAAAGGGGGTTTTAATAGGCAAGTTTGTAAGATAGAGGGTGGATTGGGAAATCTGATGTTTTATGTTTGGTTACATGTTAATTGTGACTTGTTAGCACCTTGAGTTGCTAAAATTGTGATAGGTAAATTGGTATGGGTCAATACAGTGGTTTGGTTATGTTTTAGGTTAAATTTCAAAGGTTTTGATAGGTGAAAATATAAAGGAAGCAAGTTTGATATAAAACTGAATGTTTAAGACTGTCTTTAGGGGATTTAAAATTGTTTTGAACTTTGAGAATGGTAGGAATCTGATGCAAGAATATTTGATAGTTGATAGGATGAATTTAGCTTGGTTTAAGTTTCAGGATTTTTGACTAGAGAGATTCTAAATTAGAGGGTTTGGTTAGAAGGAATGTTTTGGGGTTTATTATTGAGTTATTCAAGACTTGTTCATACCTTTAGTTTGCAGCGTTTTGAGTTAGAAAGTGTAGATTTGAGTTTGGGTACTTTTAAAGTTGTCATATGGGTTTAATGCACCTATTTAAGGTCTAATGATCAAATGGTACTTTGTTTTAATTTTAAATATGTTTTTGTATCCATTCTAGGGTGTAAGGAATCTATTTGATCATTTGAACAAGTCTCAAGTGCATCAAAGTCCATAAACGTAGTGTGCTGTCAACTGATGTGGCGTTGGGGGATAGTTTCTGGTGTTGAGCGCCACATTCCAGTGGTTTGGCACTGAGCGGTAGTTTTCTAGCATTGAGTGCCACATTCCAGTGGTTCTGACACTGAGCAATAGTTTTCTGGCACTAAGCTGCGACTATAACAAGTAGTTTCCTTTGTTTCTAAATGTGATTTTTGGTGAATGCTTTGTGTGAAATTATTATGGGGTACATATTCTAACAACTATTTAAGGCTTTTGAAATGGTATAAATATGTTATGAGAACAAAAGTGGTGTGTTGTGATAAGAATCTCAAGGATGGATTCTATATTCTAGTAAGTTGTGGTGAATGCTTGATAGAGAGACACAGTAAGCAGGCATCCTGATATTCTACCAACCGTTTAAATCATGTAGAGTTGAATGGGGTGGCGGAGAGAACGACAGGAGGTCTTTATCCTAGCCCTTTGGGTTTTAGGACTGAAAGATTAACCTCATGGTTTGTAGGTCGAGTTACCCTTGTTTATAACTCTACAGAGTATAAATACCACAATGGGTGCATACCTTCAGTATGTCTATATCAAGCAGAGTATCCGAATAATTGAGTATAACGGTCGGTCTTTTGGTTGTATGGTTTATTTGTTATTGAATGTTAATAATTGTCAATCTAAATTATGATATGTTGTTTCATTTGTACTCTAGCTTACCCTTGTTTTTGTCTCTATTTGTTTGTGTGTTTTCTCTTTTGTAATGATTACCTTAATGGTGTGGGCTTAGGGAGACATTCTTCACGTTGTTCAACGTGATGTTAAGAGCAGTAGAATCTACTTTTCTAGAAACCCCAAATTTCATGTAAATTATCATCCTTGAAATGTTTTCTTTTTACTAATTTTATATTATTAAAATGACATATTACAACGGATAAATATTTAAATAAAAATGTAAACTGGAAAATATAAAATGCAAAATAATAATAAGTACGCAAATTCCAAAATTTTAAATTGATAAGAAATATAAAAATAAAACAAATACATTACCAAAGATAAGATAAAAACTAAAATAAAATGTGATCCAATTTAATAAAAGCTAAACAAATTTAATAGAAAAACAAAATAAAAAACCTGCAAAACTAACAATGTCAAGAAACAATTTTTCTTTTTATGGATGAGATTTCGAATTTGATTTAAAATTTGATCATCCAAACAAAATTTGTATTTAACTATATATTTCTGTTTGTAAATTTATAGTAAATTCACATCTTATTTTTCTCACATATATGCAAAATGATCACATCACTCATTATTTACGAAAATTGTATTTAATTAGAGTAATATCTTCCTAAACATTTGAATTAAGATATATGATTATAATTATCAGTTCATACAAATTTATTTAAATAGTCACCCAAAAATTATACTACTATTAGTCACCGGAGAGTTGTTTGCTTCTATAATAAAGTTTTATTTTCAAATTTTATGAATGGGTAATGATACTTTGACACTTAAAGAGTGACAAAATTTTGACAGTCATCTTCTTAGTGGTCCACATGTAAAAATAAAGAAAAAAAACTAAATGACGTGAAAATAAATTGAGAGAGGCATTTCAAGTGGTGCGTTTCAGTTTTGAAATTCAAAATCATATTTCAAGTTTGGGATTCAAAACCTAGAGAGAAGGACCCTAGGCCAGCGAGAAGACCTCGACGGAGTTTCCCGTCGCTTTCAAACCTTCGTTGTTGAATGTTAACCGGAGGACATTTGGCTGTTGTACCACTGATTAGAACGTGCCCAGCCATCGAAAACTTAGTCACGATTTCAAAACCCTAGAGAGAGAAAGACCTTAGGCCAGGGAAAAATCCATATATAAAATTCGTATATACATTCGTATATAATTAAAAATGTAATTACATACGAAAAAATCCGTATGTAACTTTATGATTTTATAAAAAATAAATAAATTATCCTAATTTTCTATTTTTTTTGAAACTAACATGAACCAATAGCTTGTACATGTCAGATTTAATCATTCCTTATATTATATAATAAATCCAAAAACAATGACTATAATAACATGGAATGGTGAAAACATACACCACAATAAACATACATGCATACAATAAAATCAATCAAACTAATATTTTCAATAATTCAAGTCCAGGAGTAATATTGAACATATTATACTAGAAGAAATATAAAGATATCTCTATGACAATGGAAGCCATTTATTCTAATCTTTAGACCTGGATAAGTCTTGAAAGCCTTCAAAAACTCCTTCTCTGGAACCCTAAAGAGAAAAAAACTTATAATTTGTAAACAACTAATAAATCAATAAATAAATAAATCAAGATCAAATAAAAAATCAACATGTAGTTTTGAAAGAAAAATTAATAAACAAATATTCAAAATAACAATTGCACTAATACAATAAGAGAGAACAAGACTGCAAGGTTCAAAGAATGCAATATAAAGTTATTAAATAACAAAATAATCATTGAATTTACCAAGCATATAAATAACAAAATAACAAGAATATATTACGTGTAATGCCAATGAATAACACTGTTTTGAACAACTATGGTTAGAAAAAATCAATTAACTTTTCAAAACACACTATACCTCTCCTAAAAAATTCAAGATTTCATTTTACATATGGTTATATTGACAAAATACAGCTGCTAAGATTAAATTATATGCAAAATGAAAATGCATCTACTGCGAGGTTTAAAAGGTTACCTAATAGTTTTTATTTTACTTCAACTTAATTTTTAAAAACATATATAACACGCAATTAAACAACATCAAATCTGATAAGTGACAACCATGGGTCTCCTAGTGATTATTCTCGTGTTCAATATGGCGAAAAGAACAAGCCCTGCATGCTTTGAAGTCTAATGATGAAAATTTGTATGTTAACAACTCTATCGGAACACCTCTTTAAGCCTTTCATTAGCGTACTTTTACATCTACAATACAATGTTATGCCTTCTCGAAACTACTACTTAATACAGAATAATGCATCTTTATCTTTCACAAAGATTGCAAGTTTGATCTCATATTTAGAAGAAAAAAAAAGCCAAGTTACTGAGAACAATACTCGCCCCTTTTCCTCTTTTATGCCCAACAAAGCCATAGAGGATAGTCTATTAAGGTCTAATTAAATTTTCTCTCCAAAGTATGGGTCATCATAGCATTTTTATACACAAGCTGACTTCATCATATTGATAAACTTTAGCTCATTTTTCATTTCCTAACATTACAAGTAAATTAGACTTCTAGACATTACCTCTTGACTGAAGGACAATAGCACATCATCTTTATTAAATGATAGTAATTTGAGTTGCAACATAACCAATAATGTAATGTATACAAAAAAGGTTAAACATGTTAAGCAAGATGAAATTTAAAACAGAAATTACAGGAAGAGGAAAGAACATACCGATCCATACCACAGAGCATGATACACAGTTCCACAAGATCCTGCAAACCAATAATACAAAGGTAAATAAAAAACACTCAAGTTGATATAGCATACCAATGGATAATAACTACTTTTCACTATATATTATTGGTTTTACAAGTGCATCAAATTAAGGTTATGGGCCTAATAAAGAAGCAAACAAATTTCAAAAGTAGAAAGTAATCACCCTTACTTTTATACTAGTAATCACCCAATTTTGACCCAATCTCTTTTTTTTCTTTTCCTCTCTGCCAAATTACACTCCACATGAACTTTGAAACCAAACCAACAAAATGACTCAATCTCTTTTTTCTTTTCCTCTCTACCAATACAAACTTGATATAAATTATGCCAATGACATAATCATAACACCACCTGCAGTTCCAATTTTAAATCATATACCTCATTTAATGTAACTTAAAAAATTCACATAACCAAGAAACAGAACCAATAATTACCACTTGGCATCTTCCTCATATAAGCAACCTAAATATCGTAAATGAAAACATATAGCTTTAACTTTCTATTTTAATTAGATGATGATAATATCCTTGTTCTCATTGATTTAGAAGTACATTTCACACTGCAACTAGTTAACAGAATTCTTTCAATCATTCTAAATTACATTTTTTAATTATACTTTTCACTTTACACTCATACATCTCTGCATATTAATTTCTAAAGTAAAATTTAGTAGTCTCTTTAATTACAATACACCTATAATTACAAAGGAATCTTAATCCTCAAAAAGAAGAAAATTGAAGGAACTCAATTACCCAAGTTATCAAGGAAACTCTACAACTCCTTCAAACCTTAAGCAGAGAAGCTCCAGCGCACTCTAGACCGAGGGCCTACCAAGTTGCGAGGAGGTTGCTGCTGGAAGCAAATCACAACTGTAGACAAATTGTCTCCACTCTTTCTCTTTAAAGCCTCATCAACCAAATCCTTACTGCACAAGGTTCGGTCATTATGGTCCTGGAGCCTATTGTTACTGAATAACATATTATTTTCGTGTCAACAAAAAGCACACACAAAACTCAAATCCAAATTCGCAAAAAAGCAAAGATCGAAGGAAAAAAGGAGAATGCTCACATCTTAGGTCGACTAGTGGAGATCTCGCCCGAAGGTATCGACGAAGTTATTGAGGTTGGAATGCGCGTGAAGCTTAAGCGAGAGATGGGGCTCGTTGAGCATCACCAGCATCCCACCTGTGGAACTCACCAAAGTTGTTTAGGGATTTAGGGAACGAGCAGATAACAGAGTTTGAATGGAGAACTTAAAGACTGAACGAATAACACTCCTAGGAGGCTAGGAACAATGGGAATAAAGAAGGGTTAGATAGATTGAACCTGGATAATGGGAACGTACGAGTAAGGAAGAAATAAGGGTTAGATACATGAAAACCTAGTTAGACACTACGGTAGTGAGCGGCGTCGCCGACGATGACCTTGGCCAGCCGGGAGAGGTGCGAATATGATGAAGGACCTGGCGGCAATGGAGGTGGCACCGTAGTTAACTTGGGAAAGTGTGGAAAGGAGGTTGTTGTTGTTTGCGTGAAGAAAAGAGAAGAAACCCTACCAGCGTTTCATGTTTTGTGAGAATTTTAAAGAAGTGTGGAATTTTCAGGAGGGAGAAAACGAAAATAAAGTTTTATTTTTATTTTTTATTTTTTTAATAATTAATTATAAATATCCGTATATAATTTCAATAAGTAATAATTTTTGGAATTATATACGATTTTAATTTCTTACATATGGATCCTATCCTTGATTAAAGTTGCCGCTCAAACGTGTTAATATTACATATTTTATATATAAATATATCGGTAGCTAAAATCTATATATAAAATTTATATATATTTTATTTTTATATAAAATCTGTATGTAATATCTATGGTATCAGTCAATAATGATCATTTTTCTTCTAGTGTGCAAATCGTTCAATTCTTTAGGAATGAGACTGCTAAAATGGGATAACCGATATATGTATGCTTCACATTTTTCACTTATTACCGAATTGTATTCACAGATCGATGGTGTCCTGCTTAGGATTATTCCAAGTTGTTGCTTTTTGTTTGATAATGTTTAATATGCTAAGTTGTCTCCAATTATCTTTCCTGTTTATCTGTTTAGTTATCAGGTTTCTCTGAATTCGTCACGCCAATTGTGTACGATTTGAATCTCAGCTAAAGCTTTGCGTGATAATGTTTCAGATTTGGAAGGAAATATTACAGCATGATGTGGCATTCTGTAGTTTTGAATGTTCAGTTGTAAGCTAACTCATTTTTTCCCCTGTTCATTTATGATATTTGAAAATACAATAAAAAAGATTATGTATTGGTTAATTTACAATGGGGATGTTCTAGAAAATGTATGAAACCAATAGACAGAGCAAGTACATCAGTTTTTTTTCGTTGGAACTCCTTTACCTTTGGTTGTGATCGGTGTTACATGTCTGCCCGTGTTGTTACCCTTATACCCCTATATCTCGCCTTTAATAACAGTTATAAATTTTCTGAAGAAAATTGATGTTGAATTATTGAAATTCTTGGTTGGTATACTTAATAAATTAACGTGATGACGGTAAAGCCTATTATTAGGTAAGCAATAGGATGGTGTAGTAATTAGATATCTTCCACTCACGTGGAAAGAATCCATGTAGCAAGGAAATTCATGTTCCATTTTTTGAGAACTAGTTGGATCAACGAAAGTTCTAGTAGTAATAGCAAATTTTAGTTGAGGAAACCATTACAGGATAAAAAGATATATTTGTATTTATGTGCAATGATATACTCTAAAAGATGTAAGGATATAGGAGACTACGAATTGACACTTTTAGAAGAAGTTTATACAAATATTCACTATTGTTGTGAATACTCTGTGTTTGCATGTAAATTGTTTTTTTTTGGTAGGAAAGTTGATTAAGAAAAGTAAACTCGTAGAAAGAAAACTTTGTTGTTATAAAGTTAAATGTCAATCTTTTTTTTATGAAGACTTATTTTTAGCCATTTATAACTATTTTTAAAATTTAATTTTTTTTCAATAACTTATCTCTGAATTAATTTTGTATTAGGGTAAATAAAAGGTATGCATAATGAAGTATATCATTGTACATGTGCGGCGGAATGAAGTCTTGCAACATTGTAACATTTACGGTTGTTCTAGATGTTTTTCATTAAGGGTTATTCGAATTTGATATATGTACTTCTTAGAACAGTTTCAAGACGCAGTGATTAGGTCTAAATGTACATATATTTGTTGTTAGAATTGATGAAAGAAATGTATTGTTAACATTTTTTATTAATGTAAGTTGAACAATAATGAGCATTATTTGTCTACGACCTTTGTTGCACAATGTCCAGGATTTGTATGCCAAAATTTGTGTTTAAGGTGCTATTTACAGGGTCTTATTTTTGCACTTAAAATATGTTGTTCAAAATAAGTGGCAGATTCAAAGATGCCCTCTTCGTACAAAAACTCAGCCAAAACTTTCAACTTATTTTGCCTTTTCTACCACTTTTTTTTTTTCTGCACCAACACTTTTAACAAACATGTTTCTTTGGGGATGGACTTGAATATAAATGTGGTAATATAATGAATTTTATTTAATGTAATTGGTAAGAACTAAAGTGTGGAGTATAAAATAACTGACAGATTCAAAGATGCCCTCTCCGTGCAAAAAGTGAGGCTAAACTACCCAGTTATTATGCCTTTGCTATCAGTTCTTTTTTCTGCACCATCACTTTAAAAAAAATGTTTTCTTGGGGATGGACTTTAATATAAATGTGTGGTCCAATAGTGGCCCGACAACGGGTGGAAACAGAAATGCCCACTTAGAACTCGCTAGCATAAGCTCTAATCATGACTCTGATACCATGTTAGAAAATGAGTTTTAATGCCTAACTCAACCCACAAAACTGGCTTGTAAAGTGAGGTTTGCACCTCACTTATATATTATAAATTGGTTTTATCTCAACAATTATTTTATTAATTTTATTTTTTAAGTATTTTTTAATTTAATTATTTTTAATTTGACTATTTTTTTAAAATTAATATTTTTAATTATAAAACTACTTACAAAATAAAATAAAACTATTTACAATAAAATCATAAAAATTATTAAGATTTACAATAAAATTATATAAATTATTTTTTATTTCCATAAAAAATAATGTATGCCAGGTGTTTTTAGTGATTTATAAAAAATACATTATTATATCATGTTACTTTTAAATCATGTTACTTTTAAATA
This sequence comes from Vigna reflexopilosa, assembly GCA_027742785.1. Taxonomy (NCBI): domain Eukaryota; kingdom Viridiplantae; phylum Streptophyta; class Magnoliopsida; order Fabales; family Fabaceae; genus Vigna; species Vigna reflexopilosa. The sequence goes on from CM050921.1 coordinate 17,111,173, forward strand.
GTAACGAATTATTTTGAAGATATTAAATTTAAGTTAGAAGAACATTAAGGGTGTGTTCACTTGAGGGTGACGGGGGAGAGTGATTGGGAGAGAGCGATTGAGTGAATTTGAGAGGATTTGAAGGTGATTTTTTTTGTGTTTAGTTGAGGGGATTTGAAGGTAATTGAGAGTGGATTTGAGGGTGAATTTTGTGAGAATTATAGTAGGATTTGATTAATGTGACAGTTTTAAAAACTTTGTTTAATTGGTAGAATTTGAAGATTACCAATATGCCCTTAGGTATTAAAGTAATATAAAATGATATTTGTTAATGTTATATTTAATTGTAAAAATGTTTATTAAGAGTTAAAAATTTAGAATAATTATTAAAAATAATTATTAAAATATAATTAAATTATACTTTAGTAAAATGAATTTTTTTTAAATGTAGTACTTGTTTGTGATATAATTTAATTTTAAGTAGTATGAATTTATTTGTTATGGAAGTGAGATTTATTAATTTTGTAGACAGCCGATAATTAACCCAAGTTATAATTATCCATTACATGAAATAAAAAGTACAAACATAATAACATAGAAATATATTTGTAATACATCATCATGAAATTGCTTCACAGAGGTATCTAAGCAATGTATTCAAACGATATTGTGTCGGCATCCCTATTAAACGTCTTGTATGGGATGGATGTGAACATAGAAAGTCAAAGCACTGTCTGAATAAATTGTGATCTTGAATGTTCATAGGTCGTAATAAGTTATGAATTTGTTCCAAAGTTGGATTAGATGATTGATTCCTAGCCCTTAACCATTCATTTTCACGCAACAATTCATTTTGACGCTCCATGGCTCGTTCATGTCGTTCAATAGTCGCATGTAGTCTTCTTGTTTGAGTAATTATTCGTTCGCATTCATCAATGATTAGTTGATCCATCTATTTTATAGTTGAATAAGTTGAGAATAAATAAAAGTGTGAAAACTGATGTTAAAGAAAGTACAATTCATATATAAGTAATGTAAGAAATCAATAACAAAAGTCAAGAACAGGAAAATTTTCATGCAATACAGTGACGTCATAGTCAACAACTTAATCATCTAAATGGTGAAGAATTAAGTTAACATTTTGATTTAGCTGAGCAAATTGTCGGTTCATGTCTAGAGATAGGTTTGCCAAGTTATCTTTAATACGCTGAACCCATCCCTGTATTTGTTCCATACCCTGCATTCTGTGTTGCAAGTCTTGTACCCCCTCCCATATTTGAGTATTCATATTAGGATTTGAAAGATCTGGAGGAGGTTGCACAGGGTTTTCATCATGTTGTGGTTGTTGTTCTTCTTCATCATCGCCGACATCATGTACCCAAACACCGTTGACATTAACTATATTCAATCTCTTCAAAGAATGAATTGAGAAATGATGTCTGGTCCCAATATGAGTGTTGGCATCGTCATGTACATGTACTCCACAATATTGCATGATTTGGGTGATCAATACACCATATGGTAGGGGTGCGTCACCGGCCTTGCATTTAAGCATATGCTGCATGATATGATGAGGCCAATTGATAGGTATATTATTTTTAAGCACCCATATCATAAAGATATCCTTCTGCAATACCCTTGCAAAATTTGCAGGTTGGGGAGTTAACATGTGCACAATAACATAATGCAGAAGTCTATCATTAATATTCAAAGAACCAACTGTTCTAACATGTTGACCCTGCATTTCTGGTCTCACCATAGTAGCTAATGCCATCTCCCAATCATAAGGAAAGTCGTCTGGATAGTCGAATAACACAGCTTTTGACCCTCGTACTTCATATTAACAATATTCAACCAATCGGCGGGTTTCAATTTGATTCTTCTCTTATGGACCTCACTAATCAAATATCCATTCCCAGAAATCTTGAGATTTGAATAAAAAACTTTTATCAAATCGGGATAGAATGGTGCTTGCAGTGTAAGAAATTCAACAACCCCTTGAAATATAAGATGATGTTGGAAAAATAACCCTGAACCGGCAAATGATTCGAAATTCATTATTTTAGGAACGACAATATTCCTCGTGTAGAAATTAGCTGCATAGTTTTCCATCTGCTCGCTATGAGTGAAGAAACGACATTGATCTAATTGTTGCGCAAGAGATGGTCTGATATGTGCTGGATCTTCTAACTCAGTTAGGGTTTCTTTTCCCTTACGACTTTTTCGGGACCTTTTACTTGATGATGACGCCATTGTACAATTTCTTCAACAAAACAATAAATGAAAACCAATTATTCAATATTATAAACAATAACAACCAATAACAAATAATTACATCATAAGCATAAACATTACTTCAAAATTTAAGATAAATGAAAATCATAAGTCATAATTACATTACAAGTAGATGTCATAATATAATACTAAAACAAGTAGTGATATAAGACATCCTAACAATCTCCCCCCGAATACATTTTACATAATTTATTCCACCGCTTATGCGGTGGAAGTCCCATCAACCTCTTGACACATGTGGGGTTTGCACATAAGAAGTCATAGCATTGCTCCAGCAAAGATTCATCAGATATCTGCATCCCACTCAGCATATCATAAATGTCAGCTTCTGTATAGGTGTAGTTCGGGGTCCGACGAAGAATCTCGGTTTGGAAACGTAATATTTCATTCCTCTCTTTCATCGTTGAGACTTGTTCTACGGCTGCATTAGAAATGACCCCGAAATGCACATTTGAAGAGGTAATGGCATCTGTGAAACCGTCCAGACTGGTCCTCAATGCACCAAAGTGAGCATCAACAACATCGACCAGCGGTGCCTTCCTTTTGGAGCCTCTTGAGGATGAAGTTCCACCGGATGGAACGGAAGGCACAGATTGAGTGTTCCCTGGACTATATTCATCTACAGATGGAGGAGGTGATGGTGGAGTTGGGTCTTTGTATGCCGTCCAGTCAGGTTGTTCTGGAACGTACTCAATGTTCTGATTCAAATCAACACTAACACGAGGTGCAACCCGACGACGTGTTTAACGAGCGGTCCTAACACCATTTCCAGATGCTCGATCAAAAGCCCACAACTCCACCATTAAATCATAATGTCTAATGCTGGTAACTCTCCACTTTGATGCAGCTAGCCTCGACTGAAACAACATATAGTGGTTGAAGTTATATATTTTAAGAATCTACCAAATGTGAATGTTTAACAAATACCTGAATGAGGTCAGCCCAGACTTCGTCTTCAGCTTCAAACTTCATAGTGACGACATTCCAAACAAAACCACTCAATCCACTAAAGAGGTCATGAACCTAACGCCATCTGTCTTTCAATACCTTCTGACGATTTTTTACATTAGCTTTACTAAAATAAAGATAACCAGCGTTGTGAAGGTATTGATCCATGTTATTGTATGCTTGGGTTGTCCAATTGCCATCAACCCTATTACCTAAACGATTCTCCTCAATCATAGAATGCAATAGCCTTGCATCCATGTCCTCAGTCCATTTGCAAAACTCTCTCATACCACCGGAGGACTCAGTCGCAGCACCCTTACCCCTGTCCATATTAAACCTATTCGATAAAGAAAACGGTAAGAAGTGAAGTTCAATTATTCATAAAAGTAACAACATGTCATATTCAAATAACAGAGTCATAACAAAATAACAAAATATTAATTATAATAACTATGAATTTTGATAATCTCGTCACATTTGATCCGCTATGGCATCCCTAATAGTACTACCAACCCTATAATCATCTTCACGAACTTGAGAGGATGACACATTCTGCTCTTCACTTTCATTCAAGTCATTATCAACCTCATTAAGCAATGGGTCATCCCTATCAACTCCACAGATAAAGTTGTGTAGGATACAACAAGCCAATATAATATCCGTCATCGTCTCCAATCCATAATGTGGTTCAGTGCCACTTGCAATGATAGGGAACCATTTCTTCAAAACACCAAAGGTTCTTTCAATCACATTTCTCAGTGATGAATGTCGATGGTTAAAGAGCTCTCGTGCATTTTGTGGTCCTCTGCGTGTAAATTCTTTAAGGTGATATCTGATGCCTCTATATGGTGTCATAATCATACTTTTCAGCATAAATCCAGCGTCGCCGAGATAATATTTTCCTACAGGAATTTACACATTAGTATTTATTACGTAATAAAGAACCAATCATTATATCCCAATGAAGACACTTACCTTGGGGGATGACCAACGGATCATCTCGATCAAAGCATTTTTTAAGATTCTAGAATCAAATGTTATGCCTTCCCATCCAACTAGAACGTATGTCAATTTTATATCAAAGTCACATGCGGCAAACACATTTTGAGTTGGCCAATCTTTTCTACCACGAAATCTCGGAGCATCTTCTCTTGGCACCCTCACACGAACGTGAGTACCATCTATGGCCCCCAAGCAATCCTAAACATTGAATTAAGAAGTCATCATACAACTGCATAACATTAACATCGTTTCATAAAATCACAGTCTGACTGACACATTGAAATCATTACCTTGAAATAAGGATAAAACCGGTTGTTGTTCATTACATATGGATGAACCTCATCTCCTGATGGCTGAGTTAAAAATTCTGATTCTAGAGTTATAATAGCATCCAACACATTGTGAAAGTGTTTGCTTACCGTCGCCCCAGATCGATGGAAGAAAAATGCGACACTCCGATTCTTAACATTATGCCCAATTATATGAAGAAATTGAGCTACTTGTTCCTCCACTATGGAGCGAATGGCATCTTTAACCAACCCACTTGATCTTAATCTCTCACAAAGATTAATAAATGCCTCTGGACCCATCCGAATAATGTCACGACATCGAGTAGTATGCACCAGGTACGACATTAACTCCTATCTGCGTCGGTCTTTGTCGGGAAGGAAATTGCTAACACTACTTGGATCACTCGAGAACATATTCAATATATACAAGGCATGACAAACAATGCATAACATTGTTAGTGCAGCCATGGAGGTCGTTATTTGTAAGTGTTGATGTAGCATTGCGACTATATTAAAGTCAACACCAACCACATCATCATTTATATCTTCACGGTCCAAGTACGACAAGTCTAATTCTTCTTCCATCTATATTTACTTAAACAAATAATCATACTATAATTAACATCATGCATTCATATATTCATTAAACATATTTCAAAAATATATTCATACATTCATATATCATATATTCATACATGAACAAAATACATTAATATATTCATATATTAATTAAAAACAAACCAAAAATATTTAAAGTCTATTTATTATAAATAAACAAACAATAACTAAAATTCTTCAATGTTCATTTACAAACAGCAAATAAATTAATAAAAAACATTATTATATTCACATAATGACTTATAATAGAATGTCAATAAAATAACACGCATCTCATATATTATAAACAATTACTTTAAATATAGATTAAAAAATTACCTCTTGAAGACAAGTCGGTAATAAAATGAAGATTGACGAAACAAATGTGAAGCTCCAATGCACGTCCACAATTCAAATGTTAAACTTCAAATCTTCACCCTAATAAAGCAAACATGGCAACATGTTTAGAAATATATCAATACAGTATACAATTATAGAATACAATGTTTGTTAACCATCATATACCTTCAATCAAATTCAACCAAATCAAGAACCACAAATAATCTGCCTGCTAGAATGATAAAAAGCACAAGAACCACCAAAAATTCCAATGCAAAGAAATCAATTTTTTCTTAACACACTTTTCAGAACCTTCAGCCAGCAGCCATCGTGCTCTTTAGTACCACGTACAAGACAATACAAAATACAAAATTGTTAACAAGGTTTCCCCCACTACGAAAATCAATCGGCTAAACACTTTTACAATTCATCAACCTTGGCTAGTACTTCCAGGATGCTTCAGTTAACTCCTTCAACTACACCTTCACCAAAGTCCACGAACTACACCAACTGGATGAACTTGCCGAACCTTCACCTCCACAACGTTAACATAGCTTCAAGTACCTCCACTTTCTTCACAACTCCTTCACCTGCAACACAAACAAAACACAGGGTTAGGTTAGGCTGCTGCATGGTGGTGCATCATCAGGTTCGTCACCATCGACACACTCTGCATCCCAGCCACTCTCCATCCTCCCCTCCACCATCGTCCACCTTCGTCACCTTCATGCGAGTCCAGCTGCAGACGTTCAGCCTAGCAGGAGAAAGCAGAATACGTCCAGCTTTGGAGTAAAAAAAAGGAGTGGCCTTCATGCTGCAACATCTTAACGCACACCCACGGGCAACAACAGCTCCAACCTACTTCACGGGAAGAAGAAGAAGAAGAAGAAGAAGAAGAAGAAGTAACCAGATACAAGTACAAGTAACCAGATACAACTTAAAGCGTTCACAGAAGAAGAAGATGTATCCGGATACATGCTTCTGCGATCCGGATACAGCTTAAAGCGTTCACAGAAGAAGAAGATGTATCTGGATACATGCTTCTGCGATCCGGATACAACACCCAGTTGCACTCAGTTTCACACGGATACGTCTTCGTCTGCAGCCACTTGCCTTCCCGACCACCCTTCTTCGTCTTCAACACGACCAGACGGCCACACCCATGCCTCCAACCTGCAACAACCGGATACGTCCTTCTGGGTAACCGGATACGTGCTTCTTCGTCTGCAGCCACATGCCTTCCCTTCGAAACAGACCACCCTTCTTCGTCTTCAACACGAGCAGACGGCCACACCCATGCCTCCAACCTGCAACAACATATCAACATTTCAAAGCTACACATTACCTGATATCACCGTCTCCTCTAAACTCAGAAAACTTCAGCTCAAGTTCATACACTACACTGTTAACTTAGTTGCTTATTTCCCACACTCGTACACACACGAAACAAATGTGCCTACCCGTGTTCTTATTAATGGTTCTTCGTCAACTTCAGAATTCAAAAGATCAACAGCACCATCACTGCTTGCCAGGAATCTTTGCACCACTTTTCAGCAATCTAGTGTAGGGTTCGGTCAAGCAGAGAATCGAATCTCTGCATAACCCAGCCATGGCTGCCAAAGCAAATAGTGTTTAAGCTCGTGATGCATGGGTTTTGTCGAACAGTAAAAAGTTACTCCTCCTGATGTGCACCTCGTTGTCCTATACATTTGTATTTATGGGCATAGAAATTTTATGGCAATACAAATATATATTATTTTATGTTATTACGTAGAAGGTAATTTAAAAATCTATCAGGGCAATTATGTAATTACGTTTTCAATCACCGCAAATCTTCGCACTTCAGCGAAGATGTCCAAATCGTGCAATCCCACAAATCCATCGTATCCCATCTTCGCAAATATACTTAAACGAACACGTTCAAACAGTAATTTCATCGCTCACCAATATGCATGAACAGTATATTCAACGTAAGTGAACACACCCTAAAAGTAAATATTCAAAAGTAATGTTTATGATGAAAAAGATATAGTCACAAGAGAATATCAAAAAGGATGTTAAGCAACAATAGATAGGTAATTTTTGAAAATATGTTTTTATAGTTTTTATTATAATAGAATCTATAAAGTTAGAATATTTAAAAAATCGGATAATTGGACATAAGCAATGATTGATGTTTGAGTTGGGGGAAGAAGTAGAAGTTAGAAGATATGAAATACACTGATAGATAGGGTAGGGCAAAGATTTTGAATTTATTGGAATTAAGGGCGTGTACGGTGAGAGGAGAAAAAGGGCATATCCATAGCAGAAAAACAAACCATCAACCAAACACATCCTTATCAGTTGCGTACCAGAGTAAGGTCAGATCCTCCAAGACAGGGAACCTCCTCTCCCAAACAAACCCCATTGTCCATCGCCCAACCATCTTTCTGTCTCATCTGTCACCGTGGGTCCCACTCTCTCCCACCACCTTCACCATTACTCTCTCTTTCTCTCTCTCTCCATAAAACCCTTAACACAACCCTTTTCTTCTCTGATCCAAAAATCCTTCTCCAACCTTCACCCTTCCCAGCTTCACACAGTGCAACCACAACGAAACACACGTGATGAGACAATAGCTTCAGGTTTTAAGCACATCAACATGTTCTCAAAACTTCATCCACAGCACCAACCGTTTCAGTTCTCTCGGGAATGTCAAACATCCGAGGAGGATGACAGCCGGAGTAACGGGGGACCCAACCTCGCGGCCCAGAAGCCCGTCTCTACAGGGGATGGAGCTACAATTGAAGTAGTGCGGCGGCCCAGGGGCCGCCCCCCGGGCTCCAAAAACAAGCCCAAGCCGCCTCTTATTATTAGCCGCGAGCCAGACCCCTCCATGAGCCCCTTCATTTTAGAAATCCCCGGCGGAAACGACGTCGTGGATGCCCTAGCCCGGTTCAGCCGCAGAAAGAACACGAGCCTCTGTGTCCTCAACGGTTCGGGAACAGTCGGTAACGTCACTCTCCGCCAACCCTCTGTTGCTCCCGTCGGCACTGTTACCTTCCATGGCCGCTTCGACATCCTCTCCATGTCCGCCACCTTCCTCCTCCACGCACCCCCGCCGCCGGCCCCTCCCTCCACCTTCGCCGTCTCGCTTGCCGGACCGCAAGGGCAGACCGTCGGCGGACACGTCGCTGGAAGGCTGCTCGCTGCTGGGACGGTGTTCATCATCGCCTTGTCGTTCAACAACCCCTCCTTCCACCGGCTCTCGTCAGAGGATGACGCGCAGAATAATTCCGCGTCCGGCGGCGGTGTCGGCGATGCGCAGTCGCCGCCTGCCTCTGTTGGCGGCGCGGAGAGCAGACAACTTCCGGAGGAGTCGTGTATGTACAGCTGTCACCTCCCTTCGGATGTGATTTGGGCTCCCACGGCCAGACCACCTTTCTGATGATCTTAATTCGTTGCTGTTCTGTGAATTTTGTTTCGTTAATTGGGGCCATTTTTGTTTCGCTATTTTTTTCTTTCTGGAGTTTATTTATTTAGTTGTAATGTTGCTGCTAGCTACTTATTTAGTTCTAGTTCCGGATAGAATACTCTATGTGTTTATTTGGACATGATTTTCTATTCATGCGGGATGCGGGGAGCGAGCGATTGATTAAAAAAAAAACTGTGTTCATTTTCATTGAATTGCTAGCAATGATTCGGAGGTGATTGTGAGATATCTACATTGTTCATTCATCCGCAGATATGTTTTGGAGGAATGAATGATGCTTTGTCTAAAATATCCTTCTTCATTTTAAATAATTCGCAGCACTCACTTGCACTGACCAGACTACTACGGTCAGCATTGAACAGGGCAGATTCCTGAATTCTGCTTGCTTCAGCCATGGAATAGTGAAGATTCTGGCAGCCTTGCACACAGAAAAGATTCTTGCAGCAGCATTGACAATACATGAGACATAGCCAAGCTTTTTGACCGAAGAATTATTAATATGTCGTGCTTGTTATTTGGTTCTTGTGTTGGTTCACCGAGAAGAAGGAGAACATCTGTGTGCATGCGTTGAGTGACGAAGAGAAGAACGAAGAGAAACGTGGCTGGAATAGGTTTGACGAAGAGAAATCTGAGCTGAGGTGAGGATCATAGGGGTGTTTTGTTGTTTGTATATGCGTTGTTGCTGTAATATTTGCAGGCTGTGGGATGAAGAAGCTTTGGTGGGAGATGAAGAAAGGAGGTGGTCGGTTTTAGTGTGGAAGCTCTGTGACAAAGAAGACGAAGAAGAAAGCTGTATCCGGTTACGTCGGATGTTGTATCCGGTTACGCAGAATCACTAAAAAAGTCAGCAACTTGTATCCGGTTACCCACAAAGCTGTATCCAGTTACGATTCTTGTTCTTCACTATCCGGTTACGCCTTCTTGCTGTGTCCGGTTATGCCATCATCAAATCTTCTTCTTCTTCTTCTTCTTCTTCTTTGCTGCCAGCATGAGGCGTAGCGCATGAGCTGCAGGTGCTGGAAGTTGCTCCGTAGCGCATGAGCTGCAGTGGTGGACGCTGCTGTTTGCACGCGGGCCGTAGCATGAGCTGCAGGTGGTGAGTTTACAGAGAAACTATATATTGTATGATTGAAACGGTATATATATGATAATTTGTTGTGTTGTGGTGTAAGAAAAAAAGATAGAAAGAGACGATGGCGAGTTTTCCATCATCGAGTGCTGAGTCTCCTCTCTAGGGCACCTTATTACTTGAGGGAAGTTTCCCTGATCGTTGTGCCTCAAGAAAGATAAGAAACTTGGTGAGAGCCTCCTTGTAATTGAAATCGCCACTAACAAGCATCATGTTTCCTTCAAACAAAGTAAGCCATGCTATAATCATGGCCAAATATACTTGTCTGTTACCCATTTACATGCTTGAATGGGGAAAGAGAAGAGAGTGAGGTGTTTGTAAGAGGTTATAGAGAAATGAAAACAAGTGGTTGAGTTGATTGTTGCGAGAGAAAAAGAACCCATAAGCCTTTGTTATTATGTGTTGGGATTTTGAAACCACTACTATTCTTAGCAATGGAAAATGTAGATTGTTAAGTTCTTGCCTCACAAACAAAGATAAAGCTACACCGCTTATTCTCCTTCTTACTTTTACCTCTTATCAACCAACAAAACAAAACCATCTTTCCTTCATTCTAAAGCCAACGTTTCTTGGAAAAACTTCAAATAATACATCATTCATCAACACCGTTAGATTCATAATTTATATATTATATTTAATCAAAGTAATTACAAAAACCAATAGTTTTTACTTATGCCATTTGAACATTTCATGTTCTAATTTCTATATTCCTCGAATCCTAAATTATATCAGTTTGGTGGCAATTGACAGATTTTGCATTTTTATTATCAATGAAAAGAAATGAAATCTTTTAAGTGAACACTGGTGAAAATTTAAGATATACATTTATAATAAGTTATGTATTAGCTTGATGAGAGACTAAGCTTGAAGAAAATGAACCACCCCAAGATGCGAAGGAGGGTTTACAATTTCTTGTATAAGGTTTTTTAAATTTATCTAATTGACTTAAAAAATAACAAGTATTTTTTAGAGTACACCCAAATGTAGAACCACGAATTTTCATGTTGTTTAATGCATATTAAGTCAGTTTTTAAATTATTTTTAATAATTATTCTAAATTTTTAACTCTTAATAAACATTTTTATAATTAAATATAACATTAACAAATATCATTTTATATTACTTTAATACTTAAGGGTATATTGGTAATCTTCAAATTCTACTAATTAAACAATTTTTTTAAAATTGTTACATCAATCAAATCCTACACTAATTCTCACAAAATTCACTCCCAAATCCACTCTCAATTACCTTCAAATCCACTCAACTAAACACAAAAAGAATCACCCTCAAATCCCCTTAAATCCACTCAATCACTCTCCCTTAATCATTCTCCCCATCACTCCCAAGTGAACACACCCTTAGAGTTTTAGAATAATGCTTAATGCATGCGTTCTTATTGTTTCGTCGTTTCTTTCTTTCTTTACATCATTTAATTCTTCAAACTTGCTAAGACTTCATTGGGTAAAACATGTTTAACCACTGGTGAATAAACTCTTTCTCGGTACTATCTTGTTATTTATCATATTCTGTATCCAACACCTGAAACGATTAGGATTTTACTTATAAACTCTATATCGCATAATTAATGATCTATAAAACATTGGAACTTTAGTTGGTGGTGTTTAAAATATTACTTGAAGAAGATAAAAAAAAGTGATTTTTAAAGGAGGGAAATTTGTATACATTACGTGAAAGGCTTAATACTTATTTTGGTCCCTCAAAAGAGCGGTTTTGTTCAAAATCGTCCTACTTTTTTAAAAAGTAACAATTGGTCTCATTTTTTGAAAAAACTGTTCAAAGTAATCCTTTTTGGTAACGGCGTTAATTTTTTAACAGTGCAGCTGCCATCATGAACAAAACATAATGACGTGTTATAATGTTTGAGTGCGTGGCTGTGTGAGAGTGAAATGACGTGTTAAAAAAATTGGGGAAAAAAAAATAGGAGTTAGGGTTACAGAGAAATTTCAAATTGGGATGGGGAAAGTGGTCTTCAAATTGGGACCCTCGATTTGCGCCTCTATATCCAAAGAAGGGGAGCCTTTACCACAATGTTCATCCTCAAGGCCTATGCTGCTGTGAAGAGTGGGGGAGAGTGGTGGAGTTGAGCCCAATCGCTGCCTGAATGTTGGGGGTTTCTTTTCCTCAAATATCTGTCCAAAGACATAAAAAATGCACAAACAAAGAGCTACTGGTTTTCGTCTCTTTGATGGCATCGCTGCATCTCCAACCGGAGGAGAGCTATGAAAGCGAGTCAATTCTTAAACATGATAGATTTAAGTTTCGACATGGTGGATTTAATTTGTTTATGTGCATTGGGTTTCTATTTATACCCCTGAAGTTGCTACTCTCATTCCCCTTTTTCCTTCCCAATTCTCTCTCCTACTTTTAACGTTCTCTCTCTGGTCATGTTCTGGTTGCGTGTCAAGAATGTCTCACGCCGTCGTCGGTTTTCTCCGGCCACGGCTGCTTCAAACGGATGACGACCACAGAGTCCGATCTCGATAACGACTTTCTTAATCTCGACGAGCTCCGGTATCTGAACCTCGCCGGAACCGATGTCTTCGCCGCTTTCCAAAACCTATTACCGATTCTATAGATGGCTTGGATAAATTTGTTGGAATTGAAGAAGATGAAATCAGTGAGTTGGGGGACAAATTACTGAAACTTGTCAGGAAACAAAGTTGCTTGCCATGTCACAATTTTAACCTCAGGCAACTGCCATACAATCATTTAAGATTAACACTTCATCAAGTTTAGTCCAGCGAGGCAACTGCAATGTTAAATTTTTGACGCCGTAAGCAAAAAGGATTATTTTGAACAGTTTTTTTAAAAAGTGGAACCAATTGTTACTTTTTAAAAAAGGTAGGACGATTTTGAATAAAACCCCTCTTTCAAGGGACCAAAATAGGTATTAAGCCTACGTCCAAAATGGAACTTTCTAGTGTGTTGGACCACATTTGGATTATTAGAAGAAAAGGGTGTATTAGATTGAGAAGAAGGAAGCTTAGAATTTGCATAGTGAGTTACGGGGTGGTTAAGGGAAATAATGGGGGTTAATTGGTTTGAAGAGTGAGACTGGGATATGATGCATTATTGTGGGTGCAGTGTAGCAGAGGTTATTGGGAGAAGATAACGCAATGCAAGTTGGTGACTGGTGGCACTGTGCATAGCTTTCTTGATTTGGAAAAAGTGTGTGGCAGTGGAGAACGTGGCAAGTGTTGTGGTTGCCTGTTTCTAACATCAGCAGAAGTCACCTCTTGTTCCTTCTGCTTGGTTTGGTGTGGTGTGGTTTTGTATGTGTTTCTGTGTCCATCCACTACGGATAAATCCCCTCCCTCGCTTTATTTCTAGGTCTCACTGCTTTATAACTCATCTCCCTGTACTTGTTTTGTCTCTTTCTTCTGATTTAGGGAGAGAGAACCAAAGGAAAGTAAAAGACAAGCGTAAGTTGCAATATTGAACACTTGTTCCTCCGACTGTGCCTTTCCTTTATTGCATCGCAGTGTGGAAGCTTATTGTCAACGCTGATGGAACTCAAAATTCCAATATTTATGACATCAGAAGTGAGTTTGACGCGTGTATAGGTATGCATACTGGGGTCTTGTTTTGGTGATGGAGATGAATTGATGGAGATGAATTGATGGGGTCAGGTTTTGTTTTGGTGCAGTTAATGGACATTTCCTGTTAATTTGACATAGGCGAAAGTGATTTCTCGCAGCAGAAGATTGGCTTGGTTTGGAATTTTAACAGTGATAGAAGGTGACATTGTGCATTTTATCAATGCTTCATTATACACCTTTACCTGTAAAGTCTCCAGTGATGCGAATGTGTTGGAATTCAAATCATGATAATGGTATATGGTGGATCCATGTTCTTCTTTTGTGCCGCCATACTCTAAATGGGAAAATAACTATGATTCACTGCTCTCTTTTATGGTTTAACATTTACTTTCCGCTTCTGCTTATTATTACTTCCCTTTCTTTTATTTATTTTTAAACTATCTTTTGCATTTTGTTATCACTAAATATAGGTGCCTTAAGTCTTTTTAATAACTTCCGTTTGAATTTAGGGTTTATTTCAAATGGTTCTCTTTTGCTTTTTCAACCACTTGTTTTCAGTGTAGTATTACTTTTTTTTATACAATCTCTTAAAATAAATTAAATGAGAGAAAACTTTGTTTCCTAACAAATTTTTTAAAATATTTTTTAGATTATACATTAAAAAACACTCTTCTGGGTCTCAGTTGAAGAACTTTTCTCTCTTTTAATATGCATTTCACGTCTTATTTTTCTACCTTGTATTCTATCTCTCATTCATACAGAATTATCTTATTTTATCTTTAAATGATAATTTTAAGTTGATGTTATTGATTATTTATATTTTTCTATTATTTTAAATTCCTTATGTTGAATTTCTAAAATTGTTAAAGTTAAAAGAAATATGATATTACAACTAAAATTATTTATTATAATTCATAACATAACTTATATGTATTATATATTTACTTATTTTCATTTTTAAAGTGTTTTATATATCATAATTTCTAATAAAAATTAATGTTTTAAAAGAATTACATATGAGGTATCTACTACCATACAAAATTTAAATGATGTTATATCTATGGATAATGATACTTAGACAACATTTTTCTGACAACATTTGAACATCATCTATGTGTCATTCTGTGATTGATCCATGGTAGTGTTTATGATTATTATTATTGATTGTGGAGTAATTTGGATCAATCACAAAATGACACGTAGATGATGTTCAAATGTTGTCAAAAAAATGTTGTCTAAGTATCATTATCCTATATCTATTACGATGATATCATCAGTTTTAATGATAAATTTAAAGTACAAAATTTGTTTTCAACTATTTTTACTTTCTTAATTCTTGGATTTTAATTTTGGAACAATTTTTTGTACAAAACCCGTAATGCAGTTATCCTAAAGTGTATTATATAAACACCTTTCTCATTAATATCATGAAGAATATAGAGTATCCTCGACCTTTTCTCCAACAACTGGTATCCAAAGTAATGTTGAATGGGACCCGGTGCATTTTCAACTAATGTGCTCATTCTCAATGAAACGAATTAGGACAGGTAGCATGTGCAAATAAAGGTAATTCTTGAGTATCAAGAAGTTGCAGATATTGTTGAAGATGAGTTTCCTATGTTGTCTGAAAAGTCTGCAGAGGCAGAGAAAAGTTTTACTAAGAAAACACAAGAAAGATTGTAAAGCCACTTTTCTCTTTCATAAATGTGTTGATGAAACCCATTTCGAGAAGATTGCAGGAACTTCACCTTCAAGCGAGACAACAAATTTTGGAGAAATGCACTAAAAGAATACAGAAATTGAAGAAGAGTAATGGTACCATAACAAATTTTTATATTCATTTGATACAGAATATAGGGTAAAATAGTTATAAAAGTATAAATTTTTGTATTTCTTTTAAAAAAAAGAAAATAAAATATAAGTAAAAATAATATCAAATAAGTGTAAAAAATTTAAGTGTGTCAAAAAATCATTTTTTAGGTATCAATTCTTTTGTTCTAATATCAAGGGCTTGTTTCAACCCATACAATGACTTTCTTGGTCTCTAGACTTTATGCTCACTCTCTTTCTTAATGAATCGAGAGGCTATCACTAGTGGAAAAACACGGTTTAACGTCAGCTCATAGACGTCTCTTAGAGTTCCACCGACGTCATATGATGACCGGTGGCATTACCGTAAATAAGATGGTAACCTAGACGTCGGTTTCAAGGTAATACGACGTCTATTAAGAAGTACACGTCAGCTATGTCGTAAGCCGACGCCCAATGTAATGAGGTAGGCGAGAAGACAGACTTCTTCTGCGCATTTGACGTCGGTTGTGATGGGGGCCGACGTCTACTTGGGTGCAGTTAATGCTGGTCACCTGATTCCCAGGCTATTAGACGTCAGGTTGTCAAAAACCGACGTCTATGGCCTGTCCGGAAGGCGATAAGATAATTTTTTTTTTTGCAAAATAGACGTCGCATTTCTAGGTGCGCGACATCTATGTGCCTATAATTAATTATGTGCATCAAACTCCGAGGCACTTCCACGTCCGACAGTAGAAAACTGACGTCTATATTATTATAGATGTCGGCGCCTTTCACAACTGTCGTCTACGTCCCTGATAGGAAGTGAAACGTCAATCGGTTCAGCGCCCTAGACGTCGTGCCCCTTCACAACCGACGTCTAATGGACATTCAAAAAGTCAGTTTAAATGTTAACTTGGTCGTCGAATTAGTTAGACAACCGACGTCTAGATTACTATAGACGTCGGTTTCGCAAGCAACCGATGCTCAATTTCATTTTAAATAAACCGCAGACTCTTCACGGTATTCAGTTTCTGATATCGTCTTCCTCTCTTCTCTTTTTTCTCTTGTTTATCTCTTGCGGCCTTGCATTATTGTTTCTGATATCTTTATCGTCTTCCTCCTCTTCTTTTTCTCTCTTCCGGCATTGCATCCCAGGTGGTTTTTTTTATGCTTACCGTTTAAACTTTGTTTAGTCTTTCATCGATTATCTTCTGGTTCAACTGATTAAAATTTGCTTTCTTTGTGTTGTGTTTTAGTGCAGTTTTGTTCCTTTCTTGGGGTAACGTAGTAACACATTCTCCATTTGCTAGCTGCCTCCCAAAAAAAACGGTGTCTTGTGAATTTCTTTTGGTCGTTTCAACCCAAAAACGACCTTGGGTCGTTGCCTAGTTATCGTTTCACCGTGATTTTTTCCTCTTGTGGATGAAAATGGAACTAAGCAACAACCTAGGTTCGATTTTGGTTGAAATGCCATAAGAAATTCAAAAGACGCAAGCTTTTTTTTGGGGGAAACTAGCAAAAGAAGATTGTGCTACTAGGCTATCCAAAGACAGGAACAAAACTGCACTAAAACACAACCACTGTATTAGACGTCGGTTAATGTATACACTGACGTCTATAGTACCTTTTAGACGTCTGTCAGTGTCATTTTCGAAGTCTTTAGTGTCTCTTCGACGTCGGTTATTGCTCAGACCGACGTCTATATAATGTCTTTAGATGTCCAGTTCCGACATTTAGTGACGTTGGACATGGCACTGATTGACGTCATTATAGACGTCACCGGCATAGACGTCGGTTGTTTAGTAGACGTTAAAAGCCTAAAATAACCGACGTTAAACAGCGTTTTTCACTAGTGTATGTAACATAGACTTTCTCATCTACCAAACCGTTGAGAAAGATTCACTTCACTGCCATAGCTTCTAACGCTTCAAGCTTGTCTAAGCAACAATTAATCTTAGTTTTTCTAACCTAGTTACCTGATTAATATCTTTGAATAATTTATTCATTCTTTTACATTAAGCCTTTAATGACAATCTCCTAGCTAGATCTAGCTAAAACTAGAACGAAAGCTATGAAGGTGGGTGAATGGATAATGGGTGCTAAAACTTTGATGGACAAAAGAGTTAACACTAGTAACAAATCTGCTTTCTAACGCGCCATATAGGTTTCGGTTTTAAAAAATCGAAGCATATAAAAACGCGGTAGCATAATTGTAATAATAACGAATGTTTATGCCTCAGTTCTAAGACACCCAAAATATAAAAGTTTGTCATTTCTACCTATTTTCTGCAAGTGAGACCTTTCGTCTGACACACCTTTTCTGGAAACGCTTATGGCCTCGGTTGAAAGAAAACCGAGGCATAAAAGCCTATCAAATCTACTTCTCTGAACTGTTTAAAGAACCACTATTGCCTCGGGTCTTGGGAATTGGTGTCAAAAGATTTATAGGCTTCGGTTATAATGTTAACCGAGACATAAACGTTTGAATTAATTCTAGATTGCCATTTACTTTTTTTTTTCTCTAAGTACTTTAGGGCTAATAACCGAGGTAGTATCACTTGGTTAACTTAAGAAATTTTAACCTACGCTATTCATTCTCTTCTTCACAGCCTCGGGTTCTTCTGCTTCCTCCGCCATTCTTCTTCTTTCTTGCGTTCTCATTCTTTTTCCTTGTGCAAGTTCTTCATCTTCCTTGAGGCCATTGCTGCTTCGTCTTCCTCGCGGGCCATTGCCATTGCCCCTACATTTTCCTTGTGGGCCATTTCCACCACCTCACGGGCCATTGTTGCCGCCTCTCGCCTCTGCCTCGTCGCTGCTGCCAACATCTTCGTCACTGAGCAATCGCCTCCGTCTCCGCCTCACTCGTAGCGCCTCTGTTGTGGCTGTGGCAGCCACGGTTCTCCTCCTACCCATGGTAAGTTGCCTTTGCTGTTGGGAGTTGGGAGTGAAGCAGCTTCTCGATAACAGTTCCTAAGGTTCTAATCCAGATCCCATCCCCAATTTTAGTGTTGTTATTCCCTTTCTTAGATCTACATTGCTTCAACTCTTATCCCCTTTCTCTCCCTTTGTTTTTTTGGTTTCTCATATCATCTGGTGCTGTTCGTGGACCGCCTGTTACGATTCTAATCAATACGACATCACCATCCTGATTTGAAAGGTTCGTGTTTCTTCTTCCACATGCAAATTACATGTTAAACTTTTCAGTTTTGTTCATTTTCTTTTGTAACACCAATATCAGGACCCGAAAATAGGGAACTGGTGGATGAGTTTCGGCGATGGAACACTAGTGGGGTATTGGGAGGTGGGGATGAATCCTTTGCCTTCTTCATCTTTCGTTGTGTTAGTGGATGAATGGCAGGTGAGAATGAGATTTAGAAATGATTATTGAACTCAGATAGCATGGAGTTTGTTGAATAGATTGGGCCAAATTCGTACAAGAGGGTTGGGATTGATAAGCTGAAGGGGTGTGATAAAGGGAATTCTTTTTGGGACACAAACACGTGGAGAAGCATATGGAGAAGAAAGATGTTGTAGTCCATGGAATTATTTTTGGGACAGAAACAAGGTTGTGGTAAAGCTGCCACGTGTGTGAGAGAATTGTTTGGAAGAGGATGTGTGTTAGAGGTGGACAAGTGGCAGAGGAGGTAGAAAATATAAGTATTCTATATAAGAATTGTTTGTTATCTTCATTTATTTTGTATATTATTTCTCTGAAATTTAGTCTTGAAATTTTGTGTGTGATTGACTGTTTCATCTTGGTTGTCTTGAAATTTAGTCTTTCTTCTATTCTCTTAATTTTGACATGTGGGATGATTGTGTGAATAAGGATGAAAAGTCTAAGACGCAAATAGTTCTAGTGAAATATGGGAAAAGTTGTTGGTTACGATGAATTTTGCTTGCAATTGAGGTTTTAGTGTTACCTAAATTTTGACTCTGTTTTAGTATTAATTGAAGCTAATACAGTGTTTGCATAATTATTCTTGTATGTTATGTAATTTTTTATTCCAATGTGAGAAATATGAAATTTATCTATGGCAATTATGTATGTTAACTTTAGGTACAGGAATGTCATATGATAACTTGTCAAGAGTCAGTCTCTTTGAGTCGGATTTAATGTTACTGTTTGGATGTGTGATGTCTGAACAGTGGGTACTGAAAGCAAGGCTAGGTGATTTTTGTTTTAGGTACTGAAAGCAAGCCTAGGTGATTTTTGTTTTATTGATTTACTTGTAACACTTAATTTTCATTACTCTTTAGTCATTGAACCAACAAGATAAGATCCGGCGGTTTGTACTGGCGTCTAACTAAGAGAGAAGGTGATCAGTGACTATGACTTCAAATGAAGATGCTGCGCAGGAATTTGAACCAAAGAAGAAGCCAGCGACGAGCGACAGAGGATGAGAAGAGGTAATTATTCTTTTTTTTTCTATTTTTGTGCTTTGGCTCTGATGGTTTGTCTTAGGTTGTCATTGTTGCTTTTATAAGTGTAGTTTCTTTGTTAAAATGAAGGAAGAAGAATATTACACCTGGGAGTTTGATAAAAGCTTTGATTAGGCCTGATGGGGTGATGTTGGACCGTCAGATGGTGATAATGTCATTTATGCTTTTCTAGGTTCTGGATGTGAATTCTTATGTTATGTGTAGGCAATATAGAAATACATTGGTAAGGGAGCCAATGCTAGACCGTCAAATTGGAATTTTAGAATTCGTGATTAGTCTTTGGGATACGTTAGATTATTGTCTTGTATAGTGTTAAGATTCCAAAAAGTGTACTGAATCGTATCAAGTAATATAAACGGTAAGACCGAGTATCGTTTTTTTAGAGACTCATTGACCTAGATTGTGATGTGATTTGTTGATTATTATTTAAGACTTGAGAACGAAAATTTGGTGTTTTATAATGTAAGGACGAAAATAAACATGCATGCAAAGGTTGATCAATTGACCAAGAAAATAAGCAGGTGAATGATATGGATGAATTATGTTGTTGGGGTTTCCGATTTATCCTAATCCACTCTCATGTATTTACGAATTCTACTTCTTCATTAATATTAATGCCACTTTCTACTTTACCCTAAACCCGATGTTTTAGTGAAAATAACTTACTCCTAATTACTAGTTTACAATGTCTTGTCTCCCTTGCAATTGATCATGCATTACATTCGCACTGAAGCTTAAAGGCAATCGGCCCTCCTATCCCTATGTCTAGGTAATATTGCTCCCGAAAGAATTTCCCCATGTATAGATTTTCCCGTATGTGTCCATATCGACAAAATCAAAGATCAAGCTATTGAATGAGTTAAACAAAGCATGCATAGAGAATAGAGGAAAAACTCTAACAATTAATGAAGTAAAACATATAGGTTAAGAATCAATTCCAATACATGAGAGTTTCAAAGGATTACATCATTTTCCTAACAACAATGGAGGTTTAGTTCACCATAGACATGGTGAAACTAGATGAAAATAATGAAAATAATGAAAAGATTGAAAGATAAAACCCTAGAATTTGTAGATCAAAGCTTCCGCATCCAAAATCCGCCTCCGAGGGGGTAAAGAGAGTGTTTATGCGCCTCTTTCTGTCAAAAGATACCCCTTCGAGGTCGTGCAAATCTATTTATAATTCATTAAAATTAGCAGAAATTGGCCCATGCCCAAGAAGCTGGTGCTCAACTCTGGGTTACCGCTCAACAGTAGGTGCGACGCTTCAAGAATAACGCTCAGTATTCACGCCCAAGTGTTGGGCAGAGAACTCCACAACGAAGACGGCGCTCAGCAGCAAAGTTGCTCTAAGCGGTGGCTGCGACTCTTGAGTGAGGGAGAGAAAGATGAGGAGAGAGAAAAAGAAGTGGTTGAGAGAAAAGAAAAAAAAGAAAAAAAATGCAAAAATAAAAAAAGAAGAAATCAAGGAAAAATAAAAAAAGAAAGTTGAGGGAGGAAAAGATTGAGAAAAAGAGGAAGAGAGGAAAGAAGAAAAAATCATATGCAAAACCCCTTCCTCATTAGAAGAAAAATCATAGGAAGGAAAAGAAGTTTAAGTGCTTTATGTAGATCTTCAAGAAATTGGAGATTAAAGTTCCTATGATTGATACATGGAAACAAGTGCTTGGTTCGATCAACTTTTTGAAGAGATTCAGCAGGAAGATGAAAAAGAAAAGGATATCAAGTAAGAAGAATATCAACACCTACTGATGGGTGTTTGCTGGGGGTCATCCCAGTTGTTGTAATATATTAGTTTTATTTTATTCTGGACATGTAATTCTTTGGATTTTTAAACAATTTTTGGGTAGCATCTACTAAGGGATGCTAATTTTTATGTATCTCACAGACGGGTACAAAAAGGTACACCTACTGATGGGTGTTGGTAAGGATTGCACTTATTGATGAGTGCTAGAAAGGTTTGGGTCAGGCTCGTGACGTTAAACAAGCGCTACCTGAAAGGTAATCCGGTTGATTGATTTATTATTGTTGCATGTTTTAATATTGTTCTAGTTGCATTTATGGCTTAATTGTTGCATAAGTGAGTAAAGTGACTGAGAATTGTATTTAAGGTTTAATTGTTGCATTTTAGAAAATCCATTCTCTATCACTTTTGCATCATTCATAATCCAAGTTTGGAGTTTTTGAGAGAGCACTGCATTTTGGTTTCATCTATCATCAGTTATAAGAATTTTTCATACATTCAAGGTCTCTCCACCCCAAGGACAGGTTGTTATTGCCGAGATGATCATAGGCATGTACTATACACCTCCTGCTCATAGGTGGATGATGGATGAGTTCAACAGCAGAGTGGCTTAGCTAGAACAGGCACAGGAGAGTGGAGCTGGAGCAGCTGAAGCTCTAGTCAGGGAGGATGAGGACAAGAATGATAACTTTGAGGATGCAGAGGCTGAAGAGGATGAGGACTCTGATGACGACATGAAGTGATATGGCATCTACTGATGGATGCCAGTGCTTAGAACAGGGATTTTATCTTTCGCTTTTGTACTTTGAATTTTTAGAATAGGTTGAATTTTGTTGAGTAGTGTAGGTGTCTATGTTTGGCTTGAACACTATTTCTGACTATGGTTTGACTTGATGATATTGCATGATGAATCTATTTGATGATGATTGAGTTGTGTTGCATGTTGATATCCAGGTGAAAAGTTCACTAGCTATGTGAATAGATGTGTGATGATTTATGATTGTGGTTATGATGCTAAGCAGGGTGTATGAATGGGTGATGTGTGAGAAAGCATGTTGTGTGAGGTATTGAGCTCTAGAGTATTCATTGTTGTATGTACTGTTCAGAGGAAAGCATGAATGATATTGTTTGAGTCTTGATAATTGATTGAATTGAATGTTTATGTCATATGATCAAGGCCATTTTTGGAAGCCCTTACTTAGCCAAATTTTCACCCAAATTGATTAAAATGTTATACCCTTTTTGAACCTTGGCCTTAAATAGGATGAAAACCCTTGATTTGAAATTATTTACCTTGAGTTGGGTTGAGAATAATTGTTGAAAATGTTTAAGTTTGGGGTTGTTGGGAAAATTTGAATGGCAGAAAAAGAAAGGCATTGAGCTCAGGTGTTGAAAAAGAAAAAAGCATGAGAAAAGAAAAGAAGAAAAGAAAAAGCATGGAAGATGAGCTCAATGTAAAAATAAAAGGAAGAAAAGGAAGAAGTTGGGAATGAGTGAGATTGGTTAAAAAAAAAAGAGTTTGTGCTTGAACTTTAAATGTTAAATTAGCTCTCTTGACTCAAGGATTTTGTGATCCAGAAAAACTAATTTTCCTTGTTAGCCTAGCCTCATTATAAGCCTTGGAAAAGTCCTTGTGATGACATTGACATGTAAGAATGTTGATTGTATTAGATGAAGGGCAATTTTGTTTCATGTGACATGTGAATAGTAGAGAGTGAAGTGACTTCTTAAACACTTGAGTGATTGAGTGAAACACTTGCTTGGTTAGAATTGTTGAATTCTATGATTACATCTATGCTTAGTTGATTAATCATTCATAAATAAAACATCTGTTGGGAAATATGTGATTATGTGAACTGAGTTGAATAGAAAGCATGTATACATCTTGATTTGATTCCATTGAAAATCTAATTGAGTAGTTTTTGTCATAGGAAAAATGAATTTTGGGATTGTTGAACTATTTGATGAAATAAGTGGAAAGCCAAGTTTTGTCTTGTTTGCTTGAGGACAAGCAAAATTCTAAGTTTGGGGTTGTGATAATGGTCTAAAAACTGTTATTTTCATGCTTAAATTGATATTGAAACACACTCTTTATGGCTTAGAATGAGCTTAGAATCAAGTAAAACACTTAAGTTGAGTCATTTGAGAGTCAAAAGTTGTTTTTAGAGATATTATGCTTGTTTTGCAGGGTTTTGAAGATAATTAAGAATGGAATTTAAGAAGAAAGGTCTTAGACTCAAGGAAGAAGAAAAATGAAGAAAAGAAGAGTCTATGCACCGCTCAGCGTCAAAACGCACCGCTGAGCGCCAATATTCGAGGAAAAGCTGCTGTCTGGCACCCAGGCGGTGACGCTGAGCGTCTAGAGCGATTAGAAGCAAACCGCTGAGCGGTGAAATTGACCGTTGAGCGGTGGAGCGACTAGAGGGAAACCGCTGAGCGGTAAAGTTGGACGCTGAGCGGTTGTCTGCTGGGCTTAAGTTCTGTTACTTTTATGCTTTATATAGCCCCAGTGCGATTCAAATATTATTCTTTTGGCAGAAGAAGACGTCCAGAGCTGTTCTACACTCCTTGGAGAAGATTTCTTGGATGCTTAGGCTCCATTTTATCTTATCTAGGGTTTGCTTTTCCATTCTTTCATTGTATTTCATCTAGTTTCACCATGTCAATGGCGAACTAAACCCTTTGTTGTTGGGGAACAATGTAATCTTTTGAAACTCTCTTATATTGAAATTCTTGTTTTATTCATATGCTTGCATATGTTGTTATTATCAATTGTTGGGTTCTTTATCTATGCTCTATGCTATTATCATTTAACTCATTTGATAAATAGATGTTTGCCTTTGTCGATACAGGGACGTACGGGGAAGTCATGAACTGATAAGGAATTCCTTGATCAACAAATACCACCTAGGGATAGGGGGTAGGACGATCAATTGTATTTTGATTCTGTGGTACTTCAATGCTAATTACTAGGGGAGACTAGGGATAGTAAGCTAGTAACTAGTAGTAGGCTCTTTTCGCCGAGGGATCGTGTTTAGGGTAGAGTAAGAAAGTTACATGACAATTAGATAATAAAGCGAATTTAATAGGAAGAGTTGATATAAGAGAGTGGATAAGATGAAATTTTAAACCCCAACAACTCCATTCATCCATACCTTTTTCTTGTCAATTGAATCAACTGCATTTGCATGTTTACTTTTTGTTTTTGCATTAAACTACAAATCAATTTTCTTTACAAGTCTTACAAGATTAATTTACGTGAAAGATCAGGCCTTTGAGTCCTTTGGGAGAACGATATTGGGTTTTACCAATTATATTACTTGATAACGATTTGGTACACTTGTCAGGTGTTTAACAGTAAACCCCAAACTTGAATGAAGAATTGGTGCAAAAATTGTGGACGAAGGGTTTTTGTGAAGGGGGTGAAGGGAAAAGTGGAGAGAGTGCTTTGGAGAGTGGTTGAGAGTGGTCAAAATGAGTGAGGGTCGAGTGAAGAGGTTAGGGTGAGACCTAGGGTAAGTGAAGTGTGCAATGGGCCAACTCACGCTGGGCCCAAAATTTTAAAACCCAAAAACTGATCTGCAGTGCCAGCGCTCAGCACCAGTTACCGTTGAGCGGTATGCCTGAGATCAATTTTCCTTCTCCCTAGCTTGCCCTAAGCATCATTGACCAAATGCCACTAAAATTCAACTCTCAAATTTTGAATTTCATGCAATTTCCACTCACTCCACTCAAATATTTAATAATCAAACCCCTAAAATGCAACTAGAACAGAATCAAAACAAATAAACAAAACAAACTCAATCAATTGGGTTGCCTCTCAGGTAGCGCTTGTCTAACGTCACGAGCCTGATCCAAACTCTTTCTAGCCCCCATCAGTTGGTGTACCTTCCTAGTATCCTTATCATGGCAACATCCATCAGTAGATGTTGTAGCAGCATCCATCAATAAATGTTGTTATCTGAGTCCTCCTAGCATCCATCAGTAGATGCTATCATCACTGCCATAAGAAGCAGCATATAACCTAAAAAAAACAAAAATACACAAAGAAAAATCAAATCCAAACCACATAAATAATCAATTAAATAGAAAAAGTCAGAAACTCGGTTGCCTCCCAGCAAGTGCTTCTTTAACGTCACTAGCTTGACCCAGTAAAGCTCATATTCCATCTTTAGCATTGGTGTTTCTCTTTCCTGGATATTCTTTTCTTTTCTTCTTTTTTCAAATTTCTTCAAGAATTTGATAAAACCAAGAACCTGTTTCCATGTCTCAATCATAGGAACTTTAATCTCCAATTTCTTACAGATTTCCGTAAAGAACTTAAATTCCTTTTCCTTCTTATGATACTTCTTCGGATAAGGAAGGGGGTTTTCATATGATTCCTTCTTCTTTCCTCTCATCCTTTTTTTCTTTTCTCTTTCTTTTTTCCTTCTTTTTTTCCACTCAACTTCTTTATTTTCTCACACCTTCTCTTTTTTTCTTTTCTCTCAACCACTTGTTTTTCTTTCTCTTCATCTTTATCTTTCTAACTCAACCTTTCTGTTTCTTTTTCCTCTATCTTTCTCTCATCTCTTTCTATCTTTTCCATATCAACAACCTTGTCACTTCCAGTGATAGTGGCTTGACATTCCTCCCTAGGGTTAACTTCAGTATTAACCCCAAAATCTTCCAATTTCTCAATTACACGACCAATCTGCATCTCCATCCTTTTGAATGCTGCTTCAGTGCTTTTCTGAGTGGAAATGACATTTTGCATAAATTGTTGAAAGGCATCCCCCAACTTTGCCATTGATAGAGAATGTTGTTGCTGTCATTGTTGTTGTGGTAGTCCCTCAAATTGTCCGACAGCTTTCCCAAATTGAATTTGATCCATGCTTAAATAAGGATCCCACCAATGGTTGAGATTATCTTGGTAGGATTGAGTGTCCATATAGTTAAATTCTTGTCTAAATTGTATCTTGCAAACAAAAACCCTAGAAAACATTTATTAGCACAAAAAAAATAAAAAAAATAAAAAAATCAAGTCGAAGTTAATCAACAATCACATGAATAGAATAGGTAAACCACGAGTCCCCGACAATGACGCCAAAAACTTGTTAAGACTCTGGCAAGTGTACCGAATCGTATCAAGTAATATAAACGGTAAGACCGAGTATCGTTTTCCCTAGAGACTCATTGACCTAGATTGTCATGTGATTTGTTGATTATTTAAGACATGAGAACGAAAATTTGGTGTTTTATAATGCAAGGATAAAAATAAACATGCATGCAAAGGTTGATCAATTGACCATGAAAATACACATGTGAATGATATGGATGAATTATGTTGTTAGGGTTTCTGACTTATCCTAATCCACTCTCATGTATTTACGAATTTTACTCCTTCATTAATGTTAATACCACTTTCTACTTTACCCTAAACCCGATGTCTCGGTGAAAAGAGCCTACTCCTAATTACTAGTTTACAATGTCTTGTCTTCCTAGCAATTGATAATGCATTACATTCGCATAGAAGCTTAAAGACAATCGATCCTCCTATCCCTATGTCTAGGTAATCCGGAGAGAATTCCCCCATGTCTAGATTTTCCCGTATGTGTCATATCGACAAAATCAAAGATCATGCTATTGAATGTGTTAAACAAAGCATGCATAGAGAATAGAGGAAAAACTTTAACAACTAATGAAGTAAAGTATGTAGATTAAGAATCAATTCAATACATGAGAGTTTCAAAGGATTACATCGTTTCCCCAACAACAATGGAGGTTTAGTTCACCATGGACATGGTGAAACTAGATGAAAATAATGAAAAGAATGAAAGATAAAACCCTAGAATTTGTAAATCGGAGCTTCCGCATCTAAAATCCGATTCCAAGGGGTGAAGATAGTGTTTCTGCGTCTCTTTCTGTCAAAAGATTCCCCCTCTAGGTCGTGCAAATCTATTTATAATTCACTAAAATCAGCAAAAATTGGCCCAGGCCCAAGAAACTGGCGCTCAGCGCTGGGTTACCGCTCAGTAGTAGGTGCGACACTTCAAGAATAAAGCTCAGCGTTCACGCCCAAGCGTTGGGCAGAGAACTCCACAAAAAAGTTGGTGCTCAGCAGTAAAGTGGCATTGAGCGATGGCTGCGGCTCTTGACTTTTCTCCTCAGCGTTGGCGCTTAAGCGTTGGCCAGAGAATTCCTCTAAGAGGCTAGCGCTCAGTGGGGATTCGCGCTCAGCGGTGCCTACAATTCTTCTTTTAAGCATTTTTCCTTCTTCTCTTAAGTCTAACTCCTTCCTACTTCAACTTTCTTCATTCAATTCATGTTCCTTCTTGCCAAAACAAGAAAAACCAAGCATAAAACCAAGAAAACCACCTTTGAATCTCTTATTCTCTAACTTAAGCAAAATGTATTATTTTAAGCTAATTTCTATGTCATAAAGGGTGTGTTTAGTGTCAAAATTAAGTATGAAAATAACGGTTTTTGAACCGTTATTACAACCTCGAACTTAGAACTTTGCTTATCCTCAAGCAAACATGATGAAACTTAGTCGTCCACCAATCAATCACAATGGGTGTGTTTAGTGTCAAAATTAAGTATGTTGAAAGGCAAAGTGGCAATGGTAACATACTAAATTATGGTAAATTTGTGTTTTATGTTTTATGTAGTTTAATCTTTTATAGCTTTTTGTTTTGCTCTGATGACTATGGATTTTTTGGTTGAATATGCTGAAAGTCTACTGTTGGAATGGACCCACTAAACCCACTTTTTTTTTTTCTAGATCAATATATTATCAAGGTTTAATTGCTTCTTTTGTCCTAGTTTGGTTGAAGTGTGTCGAATTCGTCTCCCCTTTTAGAAAAGTTGCAATTTCGTCGACACATGGTTTAAAATTGTCAATTGCATCCAAACATAGAAAAAATTTGTGTCAATCAAGTCAGCTTCGTTAAATACAGAATAACAGTGTTAAGTAATTGATGATTTGGTAATACAAAATTAAAACGAGGCAAAAGAGTGACAAATTGGTACTGACGTGTCAATGCGCATTAGGGCTTTTGACGAAGAGTAGAAATCGCAATTGGGGCTTTTGACGAAGAGTAAAAATCACAATTGGGGCTTTTGAAAGTGGCTGTGAGGTTGAGAAAGTGGCAATGTCATTGAATCATCAATGCTGTTTGTCCTCCTCATGGGGGAGCTCTAATGCTGTTTCATCTAGAGGATTGGTTCGAACCAACATATGTCATTGTGGGGAGATTGCTGTGTTGAGAGTGGCGAAAACTGTGAAGAACGAAGGCAAGCAATTTTGGGGATGCCCTAATTACAAGGTTTGTTCAATGGTTGTAGTTTCATTTTTGTGATTACTTTATTTTGAGTAATGAAAGGTTTGTGGTTGGTTGTTTTGAACAGCGGACTCGAAACGAAGAACTTCAAGGATGCAATTATTTTAAATGGTCCAATGAAGATAATTTGGATGAAAGGGATACTATTATTGCTAGGCAAAGGAGAAAAATTTTTAGTCTGGAGAAATCTGCTATGGTTTCTCAGAAATGGGAGAAGCAATTAACATGGATGCTATGTTTTATGGGGTTTATTAATGTTATCCTTCTTTGTATTTTATTTAAAATTCCATGATGTCTTGTATTAGACAATGTGTTGTATTAGACAGTTGTTGTGATGTCGATGTTGGCAATATTGTAATGTGATTGTTTTTTAAATGAATGACAAATCTCAGTTTCTGCTTTCAATAGCTAATTTGCAGTGATATTGGTGAAGAAGGTGCATGTTCTTTCAATAGCTAAGTTGCAGGGATTCACACAGATATATGGTTCAGATTTATTAAACTAGAAACTCATTGATAGAAATCTGTGGTTTCCATTTATACTAAACAGAATAAGTTGATTTTAACTTATGAGAAAAGTTCATTTTATTTAACTCTCATTTTTTTTCTCTGAAAATATTTAGAACAACTTAATCCAAGTAGAACCTTACAACTAAATTAAAATTTGATGACAGCAACATTACAGTCGTTTCCATGCGTATAACAATTAGTTCTTCATGTAAATTCAGGCACCACTTGTTTTGAAGTTGGTTGTTTTGGTCATGTAGCCGCTTCAAAGAAAATGTACAACCTAATTCTTGTTCCACCGTAAGACACAAATTATGAAATGGAGGTGACAAATCAGTTAAATGTATTATGCTGCATTCAGTAAATCAATTAAAGAAAATGCAGAACCTCATTCTTCTGCTGCATTCAGTGAATCAGTTAAATGTATTAAGTCCAAATTCATGGTATAGTGTGATGTGAATATTTATCAGTTGCAGTAGCACCGGATGAATGAACGCTATGCTATGATCAAGAGTTTCTTTATTAACAGAGAGGATTGCAATGCATTCCATAGGGCCTCTGCCGACAAAATATGCAAGGAGGAATGATGCAATTGAGTCATTTAAATTTGTTTTCTTATGCGGCAATTCTACTGATGGTTCAGAGGACGCTTTACAGGTAGTTTAAGGCCTACATATATTGTGTTGATTGATGGTGATAAAACATAAGACATTTCTAAGAAGTTAATTGATAAATAATTGAGTATTTACCTTCTATGATTTTCATTTGTCAGGAGGAATATACGTAAAAAAAATTATGAAAGTAGTTATATTTAGGAAGTTACTTTGCTGTCAAATTTGATTTTATTGGGTAACTACTTCACAGTACTTGTGGTACTTCTGGAATATGCATGTGCTAAAAAATGCATTTTTTAATCGTAAAATAGCTAGGATTTAGCCATGTAACTTGTCTGAAGAATGCACCAGTTTCTTTAAAAGGGGCTAAGAATATATTAAAAGAGGGGAATGGACAAAAACTCACCATTCAATTAACCACTAGAATGCAGAGGCAGTAAAACTATAGTAGGGAGTTTTATGCTATTTCTGAGGTTTACATTTGAATATAAACCTGGTAAAGAAAATGAGGCAGCAAATTATGGCCTAATCCCAACCGAGTCTAGCTTGGTCCGATGCTGAAAGAGGCTCTGTGTGCTCATTCTAACCACTAATTACACACTGAATTTTATACTCAAAAGGTAGTCTAGTTATCCTAGCAGAACATGAATTAGTCAAATAGATTCTGTATGAATTAGTCACACCCTGAATGGATCACACATTGTTATTATCTTCTGTCAGTGAGCTGCACACCCTGATTTTTACACCTTAAGAACTACCAGTAACAGGGATCATCCATGATAACAGTAGAAAGTCATAAAGACCTATGTTTAGAGTACATATAGCAGTAGAAACAATATTGCACTTCTCATTTATCTTCAAATGACAATAACTAATAAGTGAAGCATTAATTATAAGATTCAATCAAAGTTGTGCTGCAAATGCAAATTCAATATAAATTGAGAAATTGTGCTTCAAATGGACAACAATATGCTTCATCACATAATACATCAGCATACAATACATATTGAAGTTTGTATCCAAAAAAAGGTGCTATCCAAAACAAAGTTCAGAATACATTAATAACAGCTAATGACTTCCTAAATCAGTTCTAAAGTGCTGTTGTAGTTGGGTCAGCTGGTGTTGTAGTTGGCTGAGGTGCTATTGTTGCTGGCTGACTTTGTTGGGGTTGTTCAACCTCGCATTGAGTTATCTGACTGGATTGAGTTGCATTTGGAGTTGTTGAAGTAACTTGTGCAGATTATGCAGCTTGTGGACCTTCGAATGGAACCCTATGTGCAAATTGAAAGCAATGTACACGCACCGTCAATGGAACTTCGAATGGAACCCACTTCGCACTTCCAAAAAATTAAGAAATTCATGATTCACATATTCAGTACCATTATCAGACCTAATTTTTTTGATATTTTTTCCAAATTGATTTTGGACAAGATGGAAAAAATTAACAAAAATTCGAAAAACTTCGGATTTATTTTTCATAAGGTATGTCCATGTGACACGGGTACAATCTCAATAAAAGTAACGAACCATCTGGCTCCAGAAATAGAATCTATGACAGGACCCCAAACATCAGAATGAATTAAATCAAATGGAGAAATACTCTTTTTATGACTAATAGGATAAGATGCACGATGGTGTTTTGAAAATTGACAAATATCACAATTAAAAGACTCAACAGATTCTTTGGTAAACAAGTGGGGAAATAAGGACTTGATAAGACTGAATGAAGGATGCCCAAGCCTTTGATGATGTAACCATATTTGGGATTTTACCCACGTCTTAGATGTTGCTTGTTGAGTCATGATTTTCGTATTGCTTTGGTCATCAAACTCTAAAAAATACAACCCACTCTGCTCTTTAGCAGTTAAAATTGTCTTCCCCATGGCAAGGTCCTGAAAAACACAATAAGTTGGAAAAAATGTTACTGAGCAATTTAAATCCTTTGTGAGTTTTTGCACAGAGATAAGATTGTTCGCTAATTGAGGAACATGTAAAACATCCTTCAATACAATGGATGAGTCCAAAATTATATTCCCAGAGCCACATATAGGTATACCCTGACCATTCGCAACTGTAATAAGTTGTTCTTTATTTCTTTTACCATATGAGTCAAAGGACACACTAAAAGGTGTCATATGATCAGTTGCACCCGAATCAAGGATCCAAATACCTTGAGACACATGATCAACAGTATTAAGGCAAATCTTACCTTTTATGGACAAAGTGCATGATCCAGAGGACTTACTCATTGATTCATCCATTGCTTTGAAAGGAATAATTTTTACTTCAGACATCCCGTAGAACGCAACGAGGAGTCTCCAAGACAATAACGGTGTATGGGTCACACCGAGAAAAAAAGGAGCAGAACTTAAAAAACCAGATCTATTCAAGAAAAGGTCAAACGGGTCGACACAAACCCTAGGAACAGACTCAGGAGTCTCTTAAAACTTAAAAAAAGAGCGAAACTTAAAGCTCAGATCTGCTCAAATACAGCCCAAACGAGTCGTCACCGACCCTAGGAATAGACTCAGGGTGCTCCGGCGACCCTGTCTGTGGCGGCGCCGGCGAGTGGGTCTCACTGGAGTTGGGCGTGTGGGCTACACGCGTCAGCGACGGTGGAGGCACGTGGTGGCTCCTTTCACGGAGCGACTTCCGGCGTTGTGGTCGTCGGAGTTGGGCGCACCTTTCTTCGCTATCAAAGACTCCAACCGGCGACGACGGCAACAGCGGTGGTCGGACAACGGCGGCGCGACTGTGCAGTGGCGGAGTTAGGCGCACCTTTCTGCCCTATGCGATGGCGGCAGCGTAGGTGGTCGGACAGCGGTAGCGGTGCGACTGTGCAGCGGAAGGAGTTCCAAGATCGGAAGCTCTTGATACCAAGTAGAAAATAATACTAAAATTTATTATTTAGAATTGATTGAAAATACATTCTCATATCTTCTATTTGTAACAATCTAATTCTCCTAAAAAGGGAAATAGAGAAACTAGGAAAACAAAATAAAATAAAAGATTGTATATCTATTTTCTCTAATTAGAAAGATTCTAAATATATCTTCTCTAATTACAACAGTAATCTTTCTTTCATTCGATACAAATGAGTGTTAATTAACTACATTATATATGATTTTCGTTTGTTTTGAACGATTATTTTCATATTCTTGTCCTTAATAGTCGCATTCTGCTTTCTCTCTCACTGGTGGAAACACTTTTCGTTTTCGTTTTGAAGAACTTATTTGTTGGAGTTGTTTGTTGTTTTTTTTTTGTTGAACTTGTTTGTTGTTGTTATTTGGTTGAACTTGTTTGTTGTTGTTGTTTGATTGAACTTGTTTGTTGTTTGTTATTGTTGTTTGTTGTTGATACTATACTACATGTTCATAGTTCATGCTTTATAAAATACCAAAAACTGAAATTTGTTGTTTTTCTTCTTTTCAGGTCTCGTAGAGGTGTAAAAAAGATCACAATTGATTAAAAAAAACAAAAAAAAAACTTCTTAACGTTGAATATTGACAAAATTCGACGTCAATTTGATTAACGTCGAATCTTTCAAATTTGACATCAATTTAACGTCTCCTGATATGACGTTGACCTCGAATTCGACGTGAATTCACAATTCGAAATGAACTAGGAATTGTAAATGACAGTAGCTTAAAGTAATTGATTCGACTGTGATTTGAGTGAAGTCAAATATGTTTAATCTGTTTTACATCTTTACATATTCACTTTTGTTACTATTGATTATCTTTCTTGCTTAACTAAAATGCTTGATCTAGAAAAGATCTTTGAAAGGTTTTGTAGGAAGAACATTGCTTTTGGAACTGCAAGTGGAATTCAACAACCTTGGAAAGCAATGCATTCGATTGAGGAAATAATGCAATCGACTATTCTAAACAGGGTTATAAATTCCAATTCTGGAATTTGGTTTTTCTTTCATTGATTGTTTATTCTGAATATCTGCTATTATCTCTAATATAAATTGATTTTAAATATCTTATTTGAGATAATATTGTGAGATTGTTGATGATTGTATCATTGCTGGACTAAGTTGTTTGATATCTTGTCTTTGATACAAATTTGTACTATATTGTTTTGTATACTCTGTGTTATACTGCATTATTCAACTAATATGGTTTTGATATCTATGCATAATGACAGGGGGAGCATCACATATTACACATTTTTATTTCACATGCCTGCGTTTTAGGGGGAGTTATCATTTACATGTGATTAAATGTGCTAATGAGAGCAACATTGCATCTTGAAAATTACATATCATTCACACAAACTTTTCATGCATGATGTAGTAAGATAATACATGTTACTAGTTGTAGACACTCAAGATGGTTGATATAGCCATGTTAATTCATCCTTGAGTTCTCATTGCACATCATTGCATCTGCCTGTAGTTCCTGCAAAACAGTTCAAGTTTTTGATGCAGGTACCCATTTGAATTTGGGTCCTTGATTGTCAATTGTAGTCAGATGTTCCTTAGGTATCCACACATATAATCCTTTAGGAACTCCAACTCTTCTGTAATAACAATTTCTAACAGTATGACCAATACTATTGCAATAAAAGCAGGCATGTTTCACAAGTTTGCTTAAATCAGAAAATTTTCTTGTACTAGTTCTATAAGAATTAGCTTTATAACCAATGCCTTGTCTGTTAATATCTCTACCAGTAGACTTTAATACAGTATTCAAATTATCTCTACCTTATGTAAATTTGGCTAGCATGCTAGTTACTAGACATTATTTTTCTCAAGGCCTGCAGTAGTAGTGAAGTCTATAATTTCCATAAAAACAATTCTTTAATAAATTGCCAAGAAATAAAGTACATATGCTTTGGTTCAATCCCAAATGCAGACAAGAAGGATCTATGGATCATGATAACAACATTCAAAATTAAAACTGAGTAGTGATCTGGGAAAATAAAGCCTTAAAGTCCTTTGTTGGTGAACCAGCTCCCTTAAGTTTTGATGCCAAGTCAAATGTCTTGAATCCGGCCTCCTCATAATTTAGAGCTTGTTAAACCAACTAAATGGTGAGAATTGAGAAGTAATTAAAAAATGGTGGAATATTTTATTTTGCACTCTGTTTCTATGCAAAGTTAATGATATAAATAATATACCTGAATGCAGACTTCAGCAACATCAGCTCTACTTATGGTTCTGGTTTCTGTCTTTGAGAGGCTCATCATCCTTCCCTACAAGTAGTTCCCTAAGCCCTCCATCTTTGTCTTACAAGCCACCACCCAGTACATAGGGTAATTATTGTAACAAAAAGATTGCAAAGTTAAAAAAGAGAAATAGAAAGAAAAAAACTGTATTCATAATAACTAATATTCTCATTAGAAAGGTGAATAAAGAAAACAAGTTCAATCTAAATATCAAAATTGATATTGAAGATAAGTAACCTTTATTAGATTGCATATCCCTAAGACTAAAGAATTATCACATTTTGAAACTTACATGTAATTAGAGTTATAGAGAAACATTAGCATGTAATACATAATTTTTATACATCTAATGCTTTGTTTATCGTTCATTAAAGGTACAAGGATGGCTTATAGTTTCCAAAACATCTATCTTGACTTCATAGATCTTACATGGATCTCTAACTCCTAAGGTGCACTGAGTTGTATTTTTACTTCTCTTTATTCCAATTTTCTTTCCAATTATGTTCCAAAGACTTCCTTTGGCAAGTTTATACTTGTCTATTTTGATAATAGGTTTAATTGCTTCTTTTGTCCCCAGTTTGGTTGAAGTGTGTCAAATTCGTCCTTCCTTTTAGAAAAGTTGAAATTTCGTCCACACATGGTTTAAAAGTGTCAATTGCATCCAAACATAGAAAAAAATTGTGTCAATCAAGTCATCTTCGCTAAATACAGACTAACGGTGTTAACTCCTTGATGACGTGTCAAAAGAGTGGCAAATTTGTAATGACGTGTCAATCAAATTAAAATTAGGGAACATGGAAATAGTTTATTCAATTGGGGATGAGTAAAAACCCCATTAGGGCTTTTGACGAAGAGTAGAAATCGCAATTGGGGCTTTTGACGAAGAGTAAAAATCACAATTAGGGCTTTTGAAAGCAGAACCGTGTTTGGTGATTTACAAGCGCTTTTCGCATTGTTCGTGGGCTATTTGGAAGTGCGAAGTGGGATCCATTCGAAGTTCCATTGACGGTGCGTGTACATTGCTTTCAATGTGCAAATAAAATAGAAAATAAAAATAGAATTAAAATAAAAAAAACTAATATAAAAATGAAAACAAATGAAGATAAATAAATGAAATAATTTAAAAATAAAAATTAGATAAATAAAAAAAGAAATAAAATAATAAAAAAAAATGATAAAAAGACATAAGATAAAATAAAAATAAAGTAAAAACAAGAAATATATTTTTTAGTCACCCAGATGAAATTGGGTGTTGACAGGTGCCCCTCTTTACTTAGATATTACTAGATAATATGAGAATTTTATATTTTCGTATTATCAACGTAAGAGCTAAGTAAAGATAGAAACACTAATTTCGTCTTGGTTTCAAAAGAGAAAGAGAAAGAATAAAAACTCAAGTTTAGCTTAGGGCCTAGTTTGGAAACTTGGCTTACAGGGGCCAAGTAAAACTGTGCTTAGGAGCCAGTGTGGACACTCGGGTTTGGGGCTAGGTAAGCTGGGTTTTGTGGGCCAGTGTGGAAACTGGGCTTATGGGCCAATGTGGAAACTGGGCTTAGGGGCCAATATGGAAACTAGGCTTATGGGCCAGTGTGGAAACTGGGCTTATGGGCTAGTGTGGAAACTGGGCTTATGGGCCAGTGTGGAAACTGGGCTAAGGGGCCAGTGTGGAAACTAAGCTTTTGGGCCAATGTGGAAACTTGTGGGCCTAATGAACTAGGCTTATGGCCAGGCGAGTTGGGCTTATGGGCCAGTATGGAAATTGGGCTTATGGGCCAGATGAAACTGGGCTTATGGGCCAGGCGAGTTGGGCTTGTGGGCCAGGCGAGTTGGGCTTGTGGGCCAGTGTCGAAACTGGGCTTATGGGCCAGTGTGGAAACTGGGCTTATGGTGCTAGACGAGCTCGGCTTATAGGGCCAGACGAGCTGGGCTTTGTGGGTCAAGCGAAACTGGGCTTATGGGCTAGTGTGGAAACTAGGCTTATGGGCCAGTGTGAAAACTAGGCTTATGGGCCAGTGTGGAAACTGGGCTTATGGGCTAGAGGAAACTGGGCTTATGGGCTAGGCTAGCTGGGTTTTTGGGCCAGTTTGGAAACTTGGCCTATGGGCCAGTGTGGAAACTGGGCTTATGGGCCAGGCGATCTGGGCTTATGGGCCAGTGTGGAAACTGGGCTTATGAGGCCACACGA
The DNA here is from genome assembly GCA_027742785.1 of Vigna reflexopilosa. Taxonomy (NCBI): domain Eukaryota; kingdom Viridiplantae; phylum Streptophyta; class Magnoliopsida; order Fabales; family Fabaceae; genus Vigna; species Vigna reflexopilosa. The sequence continues at coordinate 17,148,564 of CM050921.1, forward strand.
GCTTGGCTTTGTGGGCCAGGCAAAGCTGGGCTTATGGGCTAGTGTGGAAACTAGGCTTAGGGGCCAATGAGTTGGGCTTGTGGGGCAAGATGAGCTGGGCTTTGTGGGCCAGGCGAGACTGGGATTATGGGCCAATGTAGAAACTGGGCTTAGGGCCAATGTAGAAATTGGGCTTAGGGGCTAGTGTGGAAACTGGGCTTATGGGCCAGTGTGAAAAATGAGCTTAGGAGCTAGTGTAGAAACTAGGCTTAGGTGCTAGTGTGGAAACTAGGCTTATAGGCCAGTGTGGAAACTAGGCCTAGGGGCCAGTGTGGAAACTGGGCTTTTGGGCCAGTGTGGAAACTTATGGGCCTGATGAAACTGGGTTTATGGCCAGGCGAGTTGGGCTTATGGGCCAGTATGGAAATTGGGCTTATGGGCCAGATAAAACTGGGCTCATGGGCCACGCGAGCTGGGCTTGTGGGCCAGTGTCGAAACTGGGGTTATGCGTCAGGCAATCTGGGCTTATGGGCCAGTGTCGAAACTAGGCTTAGGGTGCCAAACGAGCTGGGCTTATAGGGCCAGACGAGCTGGGTTTTGTGGGTTAAGCGAAACCGGGCTTATGGGCCAGTGTGGAAACTGGGCTTAGGGGCCAGTGTAGAAACTGGACTTAGGGGCCAGTGTTGAAACTAGGCTTATGGGCCAGTGTGAAAACTAGGGTTATGGGCCAGTGTGGAAACTGGGCTTATGGGCCAGAGGAAACTGGGCTTGTGGGCTAGGCTAGCTGGGCTTTTGGGCCAGTTTGGAAACTTGGCTTATGGGCGAGTGTGGAAACTGGGCTTATGGGCCAGGCGATCTAGGCTTATGGGCCAGTGTGGAAACTGGGCTTGTGAGGCCACACGAGCAGGGCTTTGTGGGCCAGGCAAAGCTGGACTTATGGGCCAGTGTGGAAACTAGGCTTAAGGGTCAGTGGGCTGGGCTTGTGGGGCAAGATGAGCTGGGCTTTGTGGGCCAGGCGAGATTGGGAGTATGGGCCAATGTAGAAACTGGGCTTAGGGGCAGTGTAGAAATTGGGCTTATGGGCCAGTGTGGAAATTGGGCTTATGGGCCAGTGTGAAAACTGAGCTTAGGGGCCAACGTAGAAACTGGGCTTAGGGGCTAGTGTGAAAACTAGGCTTATGGGCCAGTGTGAAAACTGGGCTTATGGGCCAGTGTGGAAACTGGGGCCAGACGAGCTGGGCTTTGTGGGCCAGGCAAAGCTGGGCTTATGGCCCAATGTGGAAACTGGGCTTAGGGGCCAGTGAGCTGGGCTTGTGGGGAAAGATGAGTTGGGCTTTGTGGGCCAGGCGAGACTGGGCTTATGGGCCAATGTAGAAACTTGGCTTAGGGGCAGTGTAGAAACTGGGCTTAGGGGCCAGTGTGGAAATTGGGCTTATGGGCCAGTGTGAAAACTGAGCTTAGGGGCCAGTGTAGAAACTGGGCTTAGGGGCTAGTGTGGAAACTGGGCTTATGGGACAGTGTTAAAATTGGACTTATGGGCCGATGTGGAAACTAGGCCTATGGGCCAAATGAAACTGGACTTATGGGCTAGGTTAGCTGGGGTTTTGGGCCAGTTTGGAAACTGGGCTTATGGGCCATTGTAGAAACTGGGCTTATGGGCCAGATGAAACTGGGCTTATGGGCCAGGCGAGCTTGGCTTATGGGTCAGTATGGAAACTGGGCTTATGGGCCAGTGTGGAAACTAGGCTTATGGGCCAAATGAAATTGGGCTTGTGGGCCAGGCGAGCTGGGCTTGTGGGCCAGTATGGAACTGGCTTATGGGCCAGTGTGGAAACTGGGCTTATGGGCTAAATGAAACTGGGCTTATGGGCCAAGCGAGCTGGGCTTATGGGCCAGTATGGAACTAGGCTTATGGGCCAGTGTGGAAACTGGGCTTATAGGGCCAGACGAGCTGGGCTTTGTGGGCCAGGCAAAGCTGGGCTTATGGGTGATGTGTCGATATTTTATTGATTTCACTTAGCTTATTGTACCGAATTTAATCAGGGAATTGTGGTTAATTGTCCAGTATTTTTCCATTTCTGCTAATCGTGCTTAATTTGACCGAAAATTTTAATTTTAATGAATTTGAATTTTTTGAGCTAATTAATTGCATTATTTATTGCAGGAAATTTTTTGAGATACAATTTTTGACATTAGAGGAGACATCAATTTATTCAAGACTCTCCACATGGACAATCTAAAATTAGTTATATTTTAATTTAGTAGTTTAGAATTAATCAATTTGTAATTTAAAAGTTTAGTTTTTTTGAGACATGCTTGTGCACATTGGGCCAAGATTTTAGCAAAAAAATATGTTGGGCCCAAATTGTGGGGTAGACACATGACCTAGGGTTTTACTTTGTGTGGTCCCCACCGAAGAAGGAGGACACACGACATTTAAGAAAAGGTCTAGCCGTCACACTTCAAACTATCTCACGGGACTTGGCTGAAACATTTTGGAGAGCTTTATTTTCTTGGAACATGCTTACGTTGATGGGTATTGGTTGATAAGAAGCATTTTTCTTTATATTTCTTGTGCAACGCTGCTGCAGCAAATTTGTAACTCATGGTGCATTACTTTCTAATTTCATTTCTTTTCTTTGAATGGAAGAGCAAGGTGTGTTGTCATGTCCATGGGTCCACTCATCTTTATAGCATTTCTTTTTATTTTCATGAGAAGGAAGAGAGTGCACAATATCATTGATTGTCAATCTTGCTTTAATTTAGTAAAGGGTTGTCCCATCAAGTAGGAGTTTGTGTTTGGTGGTTGATTATGAGAGAATAGTTTCATGCATTGCTTGTCACGGTCATTCTAGTAGTTTTGGAAGAATTTAATTTCAACTCTCTTTGGGAAGGGCCCGCTGGAACAAGGGTTCCTTTTAATTTTTAATTGCTTGCAAATTGGTGTGCACACGGTACCAGCCACACCCATTTTATTTTTATTGTAGCTTTCGTTAAAATGGTGATGTGATGTTCCGAGAAAGTGGCAGCAAGGTAGAGCTCATGGATCATTTTTACCTGCACACGCTGTTTCGATTGGAGAAATATAATATAGCACACGGTTGCTCCAGTTGTTGATTTGCTCGTTGCCTTTTTATTGGGTTCATGCATTATTTTATATATTAAAGTTTGACTCTAGCACACAGTCCAGCAAAAGAGAAAAATTCAAAATGCGTTGAATGCCTACTAAAGTTAATTTATTTTCGATGATTAATCATTCATGTTTTTCAATGCTTATCACGGACAATAGCTAGCTTTGTTTAAAATCATTTCTTTGCTTTTAGATAGGAAGATAAGCTGATTTTGATTGGAGACAAGTCATGGCTAAAAAGGTGACATCCAACATTTTTCGTTTAAGTGGGTAACGGTGGGTGATTGATGATGGATGGCACATTGCATTCATTTTGGAGCAAAAGGTGTACACGGCCTGGATGGAGAGTAATTAAAGCACTTTAGTTCCTTTACTCTTTTTAGTTCCTTTACTTTTTAAGTGTCTTTTATTTGCATTAATACCATGATAAATTGTTTTTAATGTTTAGGTTACTTGTTGCATTTTAACTGCTTTAATTGTATTTAAATATTTGTCTATTGCAGTGTTAAGTTTAGTAATTTCTTTTACTTTAATGTTGTCGAGTCTATTTGGTGGTGATAATTTAACTGTGATGTTAGCTTAGGTTAGTTGGTTGGTTGTTAATAAAATTACAGTGTTTCCTTGAGATTTATTGGACTCTTCTTGTGTTTATTCTGCTCTGCCTGACATTCTGTGAAATCTGACTGTGTTCTTGCAACGGGTATACGTTTAGTTGCCCAATTGGTGATTGCATCTTCGCTTAGTTGATCGATCTGTATAGAACACATTGGATGGAATAGGTGTATTGCGTTCGCTTAGTTCGCGATTATGATAGCATGATTAACCTTCGCTTAGTGGGTTAACTGTGCTGGATTAGAGGCTAGAGTAGTTTATTCATGAGACCTTTGCACTTTAATTGTCATACTGCTGCTCTCATTTGGCTCAATATTTAATCTGTTGTGTGCTTGCGATTGGGTATACGCTTAGTTGCCTAATCGCTGTTTAGTCTTCGCTTAGTTGATTAGACTGTATGGTGCATGGCTGATTAGATTTGTGCAGTGCATTCGCTTAGTCTGCAATTATGAAAACAGAATTAGCCTTCACTTAGTTGGGTGATTCGTGTTGGATTTGGATTAGAGTAGTGTGTACTTGTCGTTAATCTATGATTGGAAGCATAGTAATTGAGTTAATGACCAACTGTTTTTATTTTGTATTTGATTTTGTTTTTACATTTCTGTTTGCATCTATGTTTTACATTAATTCATCTGCATTCACAAACCTTTCACAAACCCCCCCACTACGTGTTTGACCTAATTCCTGAACCACAGTTTGGTCCTTGAGAGACGACCTAGGAGTCACTTCCTAGTACTATACTGCATTCTTTATGCACATTAAATTTGCATGGGGTGCAACACCCATCAATGGGCCAGTGTGGAAACTGGGCTTAGGGGCGAGTAAGTTGGGCTTATAGGGCAAGACGAGCTGGGCTTTGTGGGCCAGGCGAGACTGGGCTTATGGACCAATGTAGAAACTGGGCTTAGGGTGTAGTGTAGAAACTGGGCTTAGGGACCAATGTGGAAACTGGGCTTATGGGCCAGTGTGAAAACTGAGCTTAGGGGCCAGTGTAGAAACTGGCTTAGGGGCTAGTGTAGAAACTGGCTTAGGGGCTAGTGTGGAAACTGGGCTTATGGGCCAGTGATGAGTCGTTATTTCTTGAACTGTATTTAGTTTATTTCACTGAAATAAACCAGGGAATTGTGTTTAATTGTCTGTTATTTCCCCGTTTTCCGAATTCTGCTTAATTTGGTCGGAATCTGTAATTGTGCTAATTTGGATTTTCTGAGCTGATTAAGCGCATTTCTAGTTGCAGGGAAGTTGTGGAAACATCATTTGGAGCATTAGGATATGGCGTGACACATTCAAAGGCTCAACATTTAGTCATTTAGATTCTAATTAAAGTTGTAATTTCGTTTTCTAGAAGTCCTTAATTAGAATTAGGTGTTTTGGACCCTTTTAAGGGCAATTTTGTAAAAGCCCAATGAGTGGGACACTTGGCACCAAACCCTAGGGTTTCTTTTAGAGGTGGACCCCACCCATTTTAGGGAATTCTCGGCCTTGAGAAGAGAGGAGCCGCCACTTCATTTTTTACACTTCATTTTGCTTAGGCTTTTTGTAAGAACTCTCTCTTGGAGACCATGGTGGGTGCTTCACGGTTTTTGAGCATGGAATGAACAAAGAATGCATTTTTCTTCTTCTCTTGCTTGAATCTTGTTTATCTTTGCTTGGTGGTGGTGAAAACCGTCCCATATTCCACTTTGTTTCTTGTTCTTTGAAGTTGAAAGTATGAGCTTGAGGTTGTTTCTTTGCATTTTCATGATGGGTCTTTGGTTTGAATGAAGAGCTATTTTGTTTTTCTCCTCCTTTGCTGCCACATTTTCGTATTTACTTTGAGTTTCTTGGATTGGATGACGAAAATGAGTTGTTGTTGAGCTTAGTAGTGAAGAAACCTTGAGTTGGTGTATGGGTGTTTGAGGTTTGAACCATTTTCTTCTTGTGCTTTTGTTTGATGGTTGGAAGTAATATTTTGAGCTGGACATTGTGTTTGTTGATGATGGCTGGACGGTTTTGCAAGGAAAGCTAGGGATTTGTTTTTGTTTTTGTCAAAAGTTTGAAGAAAAGAGAGTGTGAAGTTGGTTTGAAGAAGTTAGACTTTGGGTTTGTTGCTCTTGAATTGTTTTGCAATTGAAACCTTGAGATTCCTTGGTGTATTCTCGGTGATGAGAAATGGAGAAAGCTATTTGAATGTTTGTGTTGGTGGAGAAATCGAAAAAGGGGTTGGAAGGGAGAGAGAATGATGCATTTAATTTTTTTACCTTATTTGGGCAAGCACATGAGAGGCTCATTTTCATAGAAAGAATGTTTCCATTTTGGTCTTTGCCTTTAGCTGGAATTTTCTGCCGAGAATGAGAAGGTTTAGTGTTGTTATTTCCTTTGACTTTGCTTACATGGCACCTTGGTTGAAGCACTCAAAGTATCTTTCATTTAGCCTTTGGTTTGAAGCACTTTTTGCAACACTCACTTGGTAGCTCACGGCATTTGTGTCTTGGTGTGTGGTTTTCGTTTTATTTTTCTACATGGAAGGAGAGAAGGCACAGTTTCATAGGATGTGGAAGGCACATGCTTATTTTCTTGGAGAATGAAGCACATGGGACAAGAGGCCAACATATTTTATAGTTTATTGAAGGTTGAATTTGAAGTTTGACTTTGGTGCAAGGGGAACTCATGGCCAAGAGGTGTTGTTAGGCCATTTGCATTTTTAAATTCATTTGTTGGATGTATTTGGTCACATGGAATGTGTAGGGAAAAATCTTGCTTGATTATTCCTTTGTTTTGAATTAGTTTACATTGTAGGATTAATTGCTTTTGATTTCTTTAATTTAGTTTTGCATTTAATTTTATTTAACTGTGTTAGATAGTTGTTTCTAACTGTGTTGGTATTTAGAATTTTAATTTATTTTAATGTTGTCTAAGGTTTCTAGTCGTGTTAATTCAATTGCCATGGTAGCTTAAATTAATTCAGTTGGTCATTAGCTATATTGTGATCTTTCCTTGAGATTTATGAACTATAACTGGATTTGCACTCTGACTTGGTTAATATCAATTCTGTATTTTCACTTGCAATTGGGTATACGCTTAGTTGCCCAGTTGGTGTTACATCTTTGCTTAGTTGATGTAATTGCATGGTGTAAATTAGATTTGATATTAACACTGCGTTCGCTTAGTTCGCTTTTATGAAAACATGGTTAACCTTCGCTTAGTTGGTTAACTTTGTTGGATTAGAGGTTTGAGTCGCAACTTTATTTTGTTGATCTATGATTGGAAACATTGTAATTAAGTTAATGACCGATTGTTTTTATTTTGTCTTTGAAACCGTTTTTAAATCTGTGTTTACATTTTTGTTTGCATCCGTATTTTAATTTTGTTTATCCGCATTCACAAAACTTTTCAACAACCCCCCCCACTTCGTGTTTGACCTAATTCTCGAACCGCAAATTTGGTCCTTGAGAGATGACCTAGGAGTTACTTCCTAGTTATACTGCATTTCTAATTGCACATTAAATTTGTGTGGGTTGCGACACTCATCAAATTTTGGCGCCGTTGCCAGGGACCAACGATTCAGTTTTAAGTCTTGTGTTGTGTTTGTGTTTGTGTGAGTTGTGTTGTCTTGTAGTGTGAGTGTGACGTCTTGTGTTGTGTTGTGTTGTTTTCTGTGGTTTGAAATTTTTGTGCTATTGTTTCATGATTACAGGGTGTTGTGATTTAGTGCATGACTAGAGGAAATCCTGGACCCATACCACCCTTTGATCCTGAGATTGATAGGACATTCCATAGGTTAGTTAGGCATTCTAGGAATTTGTCTTTAGAGTCTGTTTTTGAGTCAATTCCATTACATACTGTGCATCCTACTGCTGAATCTGAATCCACTGTTGAGTATTTTGTGCATACTGCATCAACTGCATCTGTTGCATCTGCACCTGATTCTGATTCTGATTATGTTATTTTTCACACTGAGAACAATATGGCACAACCTCCACCTCGTGAGAGGACTTTTAGGGAGATGGTTGCACCTGATTTCGATATTGAAAGCTTGTGCATCCAATATCCTGATGAGGACATTCCATTTGTTCTCAAGACTGGACTGATCCATTTGTTGCCCAAGTTTCATGGTCTTGCAGGTGAGTGTCCACATAAGCATTTGAAGGAATTCCACATTGTCTGTTCCACTATGAAACCGCATGATGTTCCTGAAGAGCACATCTTCTTGAAGGCATTCCGTCATTCATTGGAAAGTGTTGTTAAGGATTGGTTGTACAGTTTGGCACCTAGATCCGTCACTAGCTGGGACGATCTGAAGAGGCTATTCTTGGAGAAATTTTTCCCAGCATCCCGGACCACGGCTATCAGAAAAGACATAACTGGGATTAGGCAGCTTGGTGGAGAGAGCTTATATGAGTATTAGGAGAGATTCAAGACACTTTGTGCAAGCTGTCCCCACCATCAGATACTTGACCAACTCCATCTCCAGTATTTCTATGAGGGTTTGAACAACATGGATCGGGGTATGATTGATGCTGCCAGTGGTAGAGCTCCTGGAAACACCACGCCTGCTGAGGCCAGCCAATTGATTGAGAAGATGGCCTCCAACTCCTAGCCGTTTAGTGCCAGGAATGATGCCATTGTGGTGAGGGGCGTACATGATGTTGTTGCCCAGTCTTTATCAGCTGTTGAAAGCAAGTTGGAAGGCAAGATTGACTCTCTTGCGAAGTTGGTGACACAGTTGACAACCAACCAGAGACCTGCAGCTTCATCTGCATCTGTTGCACGACTATGTGCTATTTGTCCTTCCAGTGACCACTACACGGATGCCTGTCCTACTTTGCAGCACTCTATTGCTCATGATGCGCCTCAAGCTTATGCTACTAACATATACAACAACAAGCAACAACAGCAGCAGAATTATGACTTGTCCAGCAACAGGTACAACCCAGGGTGGAGGAATCACCCCAATCTTAGATGGAATAATGCGCCACAACATCAGCAGCAAACACCACCACCTTTCCATAATGCTGGAGGTCCTAACAGATATGTGCCTCCACCTATGCAACAAAATCAGAGGCAGCAACAACAACAACAGCAAGAGGCACTTGCTCAACCTTCTACTTCTTCTGAGCCTACATTGGAAGAGTTAGTGAGATAAATGACTATGCAAAACATGCAGTTTCAGCAGGAGACTAGAGCTTCCATACAGAGTCTCACTAACCAGATGGGTCAGATGGCTACTCAGATGAACCAGGCGTAGTCTCAGAATTATGATAAGTTACCATCCCAGATTGTGCAAAATCCGAAGAATGTGAGTGCTATTACCCTCAGATCGGGGAAGTAGATTGTTGTGCCTTCAGAGCCCGCTTCTACACCTACATCCGTGCCTGACACTTGTCCTATAGAGGACGACCATGACGGTCCACGCAGGGCATTTGAGGTGGGTGGATCTTCTTCTCCAGCCGGTGGTTCTTCTTCATCTACCACCACCACCGCTGCCGCGCCTTCTCCATTGGTTGATCGACCTATCCCTCTTCCATTCCCTTCACGGGCACTTCCTAGCAAAAAGATGGAAGAGGTGGATAGGGAAATTCTGAAGACCTTCAAGAAGGTAGAGGTGAACATACCTCTACTCGATGCCATCAAGCAGATACCAAAATATGCCAAATTCTTGAAGGAGTTGTGCACACACAAGAGGAAGATGAAGGGCAATGAATGGATCAACCAGTGTGAAAACTGGGCTTAGGGGCCAGTGTGGAAACTGGGCTTATGGGCCAGTGTGGAAACTGGTCTTATGGGCCTGATGAAACTGGGCTTATGGCCAGGCGAGTTGGGCTTATGGGCCAGTATGGAAACTGGGCTTATGGGCCAGATGAAACTCGGCTTATGGGCCAGGCGAGCTGGGCTTGTCAGCCAGTGTCGAAACTGGGCTTATGGGCCAGGCAATCTGGGCTTATGGGCCAGTGTGGAAACTGGGCTTGTGGGGCCAGACGAGCTGGGCTTATAGGGCCAGACGAACTGGGCTTTGTGAGCTTGGCAAAACTGGGCTTGTGGGCCAGTGTGGAAACTAGGCTTAGGGGCCAATGTAGAAACTGGGCTTAAGGGCCAGTGTGGAAACTAGGCTTATGGGCCAGTGTGGAAACTGGGCTTATGGGCCAAATGAAACTGGGCTTATGGGCTATGCTAGCTGGGCTTTTGGGCCAGTTTGGAAATTGGGCTTATGGGCCAGTGTGGAAACTGGGCTTGTGGGCCAGATGAAACTGGGCTTATGGGCCAGGCGAGTTGGGCTTATGGGCCAGTATGGAAACTGGGCTTGTGGGCCTGTGTGGAAACTGGGCTTATGGGCCAGATGAAACTGGGCTTGTGGGTTAGGCGAGCTGGGCTGATGGGCCAGATGAAACTGGGCTTATGGGCCAGACGAGCTGGGCCTATGGGCTAGATGAAACTGGCTTATGGGCTAGGCGAGCTGGGCTTGTGGGCCAGTGTGGAAACTAGGCTTAGGGGCCAGTGTAGAAACTGGGCTTAGGGGCCAGTGTGGAAACTGGGCTTTTAAAATTTGAAATTCTTGAAATTCATAATTTTGTGAAATGCTTTTTGTAATTTTGACAGAAATTTGATTTTTGAAAAGATATCAAGGCGTTGAAGACCTTTATTACAAACTGCCAAAATCTTGATACAAGATCAGGGTGTCAAGACTCCAATATGAGAGGGAAAGCTTGATTGACATGAAATAATATGGCTTGAAAGAGAAAATTTGAATGTTATTCTTTTTGTACTTTGAAGAAGGATTCAATAACCATTCATATGAATGAAGAAGGTTTCGATCAGAAATACTTTCTTTTTGTTGAATTGATGCCATATGAAAAACATTTGCTTTGTTTTGCGTTTTATTTTAGTCAATTATCCTGCTTGGAGTGATTAAACTGGTCTTCATTTTTAATGTTTCGAAAAGTGAGGAAGTGTCATACATCCGAGGTCTAAGTTTGAGATTATTACATTTTGACTTTTTCTTCCGAGACATCAGTGCACACATGCTTGAATTTGCTGGCAAGTGGAGAATGAGAGTTGTTTAGAATGGTATGGAAGAGAATGGGACAACCATGGGGGAAAGTCACCTCATACACTCCTTAAAGGAGGTGTAGTATGTGAGTGTTAAGACAAAACATGAGAAGCCAAAAAGTCGCCCCGGTTTGGTGTTTTTGGAAAATGAGTTGGGGTTTGGATTGATGAAAATTAGGATGAAAGATTCAAGCGAGACTTGCAAAGCTGCCCCAATCTTTGGATTATGGGTTGATGAATTTCAAGGAAAAGACGCGTGGTGAGATCCACAAAGTTGCCTCCGTTTTTTCTTTGGCATAGGGTTCTGTTTGGAAGAGGTAGTGGTCATGAAAAGGATAGGCTAAAAGGATGACCCTTATTGGTTTGATTTTCTTTTTGCATGCTTCTGGCTTTTTGGTAGGGAGATCCCCTCTTCCTGAGACATTACTTTTTTCTCTCTCTCTCCTTTTTTACGACACATTGAAAATCATTTCGCCTTATCGCAAAATTAAGCTTTATGAAAATTTGAGCAATCATTATCCAATTTGTGTGGACTTTATTAGGCTTGCAACGTGGCTAGGGGCTAAAAGGTATTAGAATAAAGGGTATAAAGGCCCAAATGAATGTTTGTCGACTATATTTTTGAAAACAAAGGTTGTCATCTAGGGATTGCATGAACTATTTGACTTTTTGAGCTCCTTGCTCTTTTTTTTTCGAAATTTGATTTTCATTCTTTTGGTTCAACATAACTTTGTGATTTTTTTGTTCTTTTTGTTTTTTTTTGTTTTTTTTTTGTTCAGTCTTCTTGATGAATTCTCTTCGGATGATCACTGAGTGCTCTTGATTTGCATCATGAGCTGACTCCTACCTGATGATAACCCTTGCTTGGGGATAATTTTGAAAAAGAAATTATTTTTGGCTCAAATGGGATAACAATGGATATATGTTTTTTCTTTTTAGATAAAGAAAAGATGGCCACACATCACTTTGAACTCTGATCTCTTTATTTTCAAAAGATTAACTCTACGATTAGATAACCTCAACATAAGTCGTTTCTTCCTGTTTTTGCTTCTTCCTTTCTAGACTGCCCTTTTAGGTTTTCAATCTAGTGAACTTGTTCTTTTTTTTTTTGGAAAATTATTTTGTTCTGTGGTTTGCCTCAATGGATTCAGGGATCACTCAACTAGCTCAAGCGAGGATAATGTTGGCTAGGCCAATCTGCCCAAGTGTAAAGGTTTTTGTTATTGAGGGTAGAGACAATGTTTGTTAGGGAAGATCCTTTATTTTGGAAAACTGAAGGGTGAAGATTTTCAAGAAAAATGCACACAAATGTCTTGAGAAAAATGTCAAATTGTTATTTTTGATTAAACATTTGGCCTTAGAAAATTTTGACACTGCAATTTTTGTTTTTGATTTATCATTTTTTCTTTTTTTTCTATTTGCAAAAAACAAGAGTTTGACGATTTGTAAGAAAGACAAGTGACTCAAGATTACCTTTATTTTTTTGTTTTTCAATTTTGTTTTCCCTTTTTCTGCGATAGCCTTTCAAGAATCGATTTCCAGCAATACTTGGAGAAACCGTGTAGTGAATGGTTGCATTGAAAGTCATGGATGAAGACATGACACCAATAAGCATACTTCCCTAGTAGTATTACACTTCACAACATCAAATTCAACTTGCACAATGACTTATGCTTTCTTATGTGGTCCTAAAGCCCTCTTGATTTCTTCATGACATCTGCAGAGACATTCTCAATACCTTAGTGTTGGGTTGACTTTCTTCAAACTTTAACCATCTTGAATCAGTCAAAGGTTGCATTTGAACTTGAACACCCAACACGTTTGATGGAATGATCGATAGCCTCTTCGTGGTAAGCACCTTTTGCATCACGAGTCTTGAGGTATTGAGGCTTTAAAAGCTTCATGTAACAAGTATAGACCAAACCTTCTTGGGCACGAGATTTGGAAGAAACATTGCATAAGTCATATCGAAAGGAGTGAAACTCATAGGCCTTTTCTCTCGATCAAACATTTTTCTGCTTGACGGCTTGATGGGAAGTTGAGTTTGGGTTAAGTCCCCAATTTTGTCTTGAAATTGTTTCAGATGGAGGGTAAGGTAATGGTATTTGAGTGATGAGATGTGATTGAGCTCTTTCTTCTCTCCTCCCAGGCTTAGACCCAAACTCGTTCATATTTGCTGTCATGGTATGACTTTGTGCGATCTTTCCAATCCTCACACCAACTTCAATTCCTTCTTTGATTATCATCAAGTTTGCGAAGTTGGAGGAAACACTACTCACCATAGGCTCATAGAAGGATGATTCCAGAGTATTTAGGAATGTGTCAACCATCTTGTCTTCACTTATAAGAGACTACCCTTGAGCAACAATTTCTTTCCACCTTTGGGCATGTCCTTTGAATGATTCAGACTTCTTCACCAAGCTCCACACTTGCAATCTATCGGGTGCCACATCCATGTTATATTTATAGTGCTTCAAGATGCGTCCACTAGATCCTCCCGAGACCGGATTCGTGAGGGCTCAAGATAAGCGTGCCATATTAGTCAAACTCCGGGAAGAAACGAATTGACAACTTTTTAGCATATGTGTGCACAACCGTTTTCTTATCATACATCATGAGATGGCTCCTTGGACAAATGGTCCCTTTGGGTAATTGAAACTTTGAGAGATGTCACAACATCTGTGACTAAGCTTAGCCCTGCAAGATTTTCAAACTCAAGCTTCCTCCACATCTGCATTTCAAATTTACGCTTGTCAGCCTCAACATTCGTTGATGGGGAGAAGATTTCAACTTGGGCTACTATGTCATCATCGTGCTCACAATACTCGGCTGAGTCATTTCCCTAAGGACCATGAAAGTGGATGCCCCAAGTTTTGTTTCTTGCTTCAACTGCGCTACCTTCAGCCTTTTGAGTGTGAATTTGCCCCAAGCCCAATTCTAAGGGAGGAGTGTAATTCAATGAAAGGCCATATGGAGGGAAATTTTGTGCATCTAGAATTCTTTGTTGTGGTTGAGGTGCACACGAATTTGCAGGGCTTTGTAAGGCATTCAAGACCTCTAGGATTCGACTCATTTGTCCCTTTAGTTGTTGAGCATCGACTTTCATCCACTCTTGAACTTCTCCTTGATTCTCTAAGATTTAGTAACTGGTTTGAGTCCCTTAGGGTATCTTGGATGTTTAGCCATATTTTTAGTTTTTTTAAATTTAAATTTTATTAGATGAAACAAATTAAGAAAAAGAAAATAAAAATGAAGAAAAAGTAGAGACAACTATTCTAGCCAGAAATTATAAAGCTGTGAAAACAATGCCCTAGTATAATTTGAACATTAACACAAAACAGAGTCAATAGGGTGGCCTATCATTCAGAAGTTCCCAAAACGTGAGTCAGGAAACCTTGGTCAACTAACTCGGGCCTTAGCCATCACAATCTTCATCTCTCTGATCGACCCTTGCAGCAATTGAGGAAAGTTTCAATCCCCTTAAGCATGTTAAATATCAGCACTACAAACTCAGCATCATCTAATAACTTAGGGATGTCTTCAATGACTTCATTGGCAAGCGAAGCTAATTGTGAGAAACTTTTCTTCCAATTCACCCTTGTTCAACAATATGCTCATTAATCTAGATCACCAATTCTTGATGTCTCCTTTTTAGCTCGATGTCAACATTCTTTCTCTAGTTTCGTCAGTGTTACTTTCATCCACTACTCATCATTATGAAATTGCTCTTCACAATTTGGGTAAAGGGAAACTAACTTGAATGGCAACTTGACTGTCTTAATCCTCTTTGTGATCCATTGGCAAAGATAATTCTTTCACTAATAGTCCATGATCTTGGACCTCTCTCCAAGCGAACAACGTTTTCCCAAGCGTCCCTAACATGAAGCATTTCAGTAAAGGTCCCTTCCTTAGAAGATCTACAATGTGGCAATAGATGCAGGTGTTGGCGACCCTCTCACAGGGTACCCAAATTGTTTTTTTTTCTCTTCAGCCAAACGATGCATGTATTGCTCTAGGTATCCTCGAGGAAGGCCTCTCACTTTACCCTTGATTGTGAACTCACTTTCCAACTGCACATGTGTACTTTCATGATTCTTGCTAGCTGCAAGACAGGGATATACTGCCCAAGGTATACCTAAGATTTGCTCGAATTCTTCCACTATTGGCACCAATTGGAAATCTCGAAAAGTGAAACATCTCAGTGGTGGACCATAGTACTGGGCTAAAGTAGTAATTGCTGATGTTTGAACATCCACCTCTAATAGGCTCAACAAATTCCCATACTTCTTTCCTGAATATATCCTTTTGGGTTGTCTTCATTTTCTTCACCAGTTCTCTCAGACCAACCATGTTACCTTCGTTTACTTCAATGGCTAACCTCTCCTTTAAAATGTTTGAACTCGAACCCCCCTTGACTTCAAATCTCATGTTAATTTCCATTTTACTTCGAGGACTTAGTCACAAATTTATAATTTCCTGACTAGAACCAATGACAAGACCATAAAAATGCATGAGAAAAAGAAAGAAAGAAAGGAAAAAGATGTATATAAAATAGGTAAAGAGAAATGTACAAGGTGATTGATTTTATTAAGCAAAAATGAGGATTATAAGGCTACACACATCTCCTTTTGTGCCCTAACAAAGGTTCGACACTTAAGATTCAAGGTTAAGTATATGCAATCTCACCAGGATGATTCCCTAAGCCTAAAGATCAATGGTCACTAGAGTTATGGCCCCCTTCATAGCATCTCCACAACAGTCGAGTAATCAACTAGATGCAAAGACAAATGGAAAGAACAAACTCTAGTTGGGGTTCTCACGATAGACAAACAAGAAGTATGTCCCAAGTGGCACCGCTACACAACCCCTCTATTTCTACGTTACACTCAGACCCGGGTATAGGGCCCCATTCATGATATGCATAAAGTGTGTGTGTGAAGGGAGAATGCAATGCATACCCTCACCTGCAAAATAACCAAAAGATTCCCAGACAGATATAAACATGTTTTCTACGATAGGGTTCAATATCAAGACAAATCACATGCAATTATTTCGACAATCAAACATAGATAAAAATACACAAATACGAAAAAGAAAAAAAAAGGGAAGAAAAACATAAAGCAAAACCACATCGAATTCGCGCATCTAATTAAATGGCTTGACTCTCGAATTCCCAGTGGAGTCACCATTTGTCGCAACCGGAATCGCGACGGGACGACGATCCAAAAAAGAATCGAGTTTGAAAAAGAGGTTTTGGAGTCGCCACCATAGTTTATTCTGGAAAACTACGGAAAAACCATAAAGAAAGGCATGGTCTATGAAAACCGGATTTTAGGTCTGGGAGTCGGTTACGTGTAGGGAAGGTACTAGCACCCTACAACGCCTGCTCGAAGGCAGTACCTTTAATTAAATACGCGAATTTGATGTGGTTTACAAAATGCTTAACTATCCCTAAAAATAAAACTCTAAAGAAACAAAATATTTTTTTTGATTTTTGAGCCCGACAAGGATTGACCTTGCTCCTACGTATTCTCAAAATGAGAAATCAGGGTTACGTAGTTCTAGCTAAAAAGTTGTTTGTTGTTTGGAAATACTCACAATTTGGTATATTTTACATAAAAAAAGGGGAAAGGTTTTTAGCACAAGGCCGACGCGAACAGTTGCACGTGTGCTTTAACCTTTTGAAACATATTTTTATTATTTTTGTAAAAGAAGGGAAAAAGGCTTTTAGCATAAGGCCTACGCGAACGGTTGCACGTGTTCTTTAACCTTTTAAAACATATTTTTATAATTTTTTTGTAAAAGGGAAAAAGGCTTTTAGCATAAGGCCTACGCGAACGGTCGCACGTGTGCTTTAACCTTTCAAAACATATTATTATTATATTTGTAAAAATAAGGGGAAAAAGGCTTTCAGCACAAGGCCTACACGAACGGTCGCACGTATCATTTAAGAAATCATTTTTGTAATTTTATAATTTTTATATATTTTTGTATATTATTATATATTCTTTATGTAAACATTTAAAATAAAAAAATGATCGAAATTAAAAAAGGAAAAGGCCCAAAATGTTGTTGGAGAGGATAAAACAAAAAAAAGGTTCCGTAGAGAAAAAGAAAATGACAAAAATAAAACCAAAATTTGCTAATGGGCTCAAGGCCCAACTAAAAAAAAGAAAGAAAGAAAATGGGGGTGCCAGGATGGAAAACAGGGGTGCGGAAAAAGTATTATTTTGTTTTTTTTTTCTTATTTTTTTGTTTGGCCCAGCACTGGCCCAGGTAGAAAAAGAAGGGGGTGCACGTGTGGAAAGCCAAGCTGCAGCAGAGAGTTTTATTCTTTTTTTTATGATTTTGTTTTAAAACCAACCCAAAACTTAGGACCATGTTTCGTTAAACCTAGAATCCCCTTAGGGGTTCAACTTTCTCTCTTCATTTTTCACTCCAAAACTCAGAGAATCCAAGTCTCTCTTTCTCTCGCACTTTCCCTGGGCTAAGGTTGCCACCCTTGAACACTGCCTGCCACCATTTCCTTCCGGCCAGCCACCGCGTCACCACCTCCTACCAGGCTTGGCGTCGCCGGCGACACCACGCCGCCGGCCACCGCAAGGGTTCTTCGATTTCTTTTCCCGCGCGAGAGTCCCTCTCGTTAACGAACGACGTCGACCGTTCGCTGTCACAAGGGTGCCACTGCCGCCAAGCCAGAGTCGTCGCTATCCGTCGAGCCCGCCGCCATCACCGTCGAGCCCGCCGCTATCACCGTCGAGCCCGCCGCCAGCGCTGCCAAGAGCCGATGGCGCTTCCTAGGGCCGGCGGTGCTGCTCCCTTCTTCTTCTGTTCTTATTAGTGTTGCTATCTCCCTATGTTTCTGTGCTTTGACTAGGTTTAGCTCTTGGGGTTGAGTATTTGATGTTGCAGGCAAAAGCTAAAAGAAATTTTGTTACTTGGTGTTGAAGTTATGGAACCTGAGAATGTTGAAGTCATGGAACCTAAGGTTCGAAATGGCTAGTCTGCCACCCTTGTCTGAATGCAATGGATATGGCAGAGGATAAGGTGAGTTGTTCCAAAAGACAAGCTCTGAACCTATTGGCATGGGATTTATGATTTTGGACTATTCATTGTGTTTGCTACAGGTGGAAGATGATATTCAGATGAAAGGCAGCCGTGGCAGACATGCGTATGGTCTGCTAGAGGGAAACAACTACTTCACTTTTCTATTTTCGTATGAGAACTGATATGAATGCCTCTGCTTCTTCTGTTTGCTTTTTATTACATCTTTTCTGGGTGCTAAACGGGTATTAAGGCTTTGATGTTGGGGAGTATATGCCTATTTCCTATTGTTAGCTATATCAGATGAACCTTGCAAGCATTGAAATTATATTTTGGATGAATTTTGTTTAACACAGAATGCCACAAAGAAAAAAATGCAACTATATACATTTATCAACATCATTCCTTCATACCCAAGCACATCATTCATAGGCACATAGCAGAGGAGCATGCTTTCACATAGACCAAGAGCTTAGATAAGGAGACTTACCTTCGCAGCTTCAAATGAATTTTTCCTTTTGGTTCTAGTTGCCTCTGCATTCTTCGATTGAACTTTTCTTTTGGTTATCCAATGGGGTCTTGCAGGCGTAAGAAGGTTGAATGGGAGGTTCAAGGATGGCAACCAAAGTGAAGGCAATCGGTTCTCTCTTGCCCTCCGTAAGGTCTCTCTCCTGAGGTATGATGATTGATGTTAAAGATGAGTCTTGAATACTCTCTGGCTGTGATAATGAGGTGAATCCTGGTCAAGGTTCTCCCTAAGGTGTGGTCATGAGATCTCCCCTGACTGTCCTACTGGGTTGTAATGAAGCAAATTCCCCTCTGCTTCCTGGATCATCCAGGCATATCCTCTAACTTGAGATTTCTTTTTTTGTCTTTTTTCTTTTTCATGTTTTTACTAATTAGTTGGCAAAAGCCATTCCAACACCCTTTCCTCCTTGATGTATGATTATAGCTCTGTGTAGGGATTTTTGGTTTGTAAACTGGGATCACGTTGTTGTAGAGGGACAATCCCCTATATTAAGTATGCTGTGAGCTGTGATATCTTACCGTTCCTAAAAGGCTTAATTGACTATTTTTTTTCGTTTCTTTTCTCTTTCTTTTCTTCTTTTCTTTTTCTTCTTTTTTTTTCTTTTTTTTTTCTTTTTTTTTGTCAACAGTTTAACATAAAAATTAAAGTAAAAAAAGATAAAAAAACAACAAAAAGAAACTAACGTAAAATAAAACAAAATAACTCTAAATAAAAAAGTAAAAATAAAATAAAAAATAAAAATAGAATTAAAAGAAAGAGAAAAAACTAATATAAAAATGAAAACAAATGAAGATAAATAAATTAAAAATAAAAATTAGATAAATAAATAAAGAAACAAAATAATAAAAACAAATTATTAAAAAGACATAAGATAAAATAAAAATAAAGTAAAAACAAGAAATATAGTTTTTAATCACCCGGACGAAATTGGGTGTTGACAATTCCCCAACAAAGTTATTAACTTATTTCTACACCTTACAACACAGTTGACATTTCTAAAAAATCGCATATACTCAACCCCTGCTTTTCTTAAATCACTATCGTATGAACATAATAAGATCAAACCATATACATATTTTGCTTCAAGATAACCCTTTTTGTCAACCATTTTCAAGCCATTAATGCCTTTTTCAATATTACCCTTATATCTAATTATTTCTCTTAATCCCTCCCTTATATCTAATTACAACTTTGCATGAAAATATCAAAAGCCCTTGCTTTTTTAAATGACCATGAAATCAACGAAAACTTTTCTAAAGAAATTTACTGCCACATATAATTGTCTTTTATGGCATGCAAAAAATCTCTACAACATACTTTCATGTTATAATGATCAATCCAAGATTCAGAACTTACCTTTGCAACCACATTAAGCAATAAGTCTGTGGGAAATGATTTGATTGGAAAAATTATAGATTTGTTATCTTCTGTGCGTTGTCTTTTGTTATCTCTTTGAACTGATTCTTCCATTACAATGAAATGAGCAGACTCGTGGCTTTCATGACATTGTCTCTTGTTCCATTGTGTCTTCTTCATCAATTTTTAAGTTGTCATGTTTACTATGCGGTTCAACAAATTGGAGTTAGCCTTTTACTTCTGAAACGTCTAAGAATTACAACGTACTGTTGGTGGTTTTTAAATTGAAACGTCCAAGAATTACAACTCTTCTTTTACTATTTGATTAAAAAGAAAAAGGAATTAAAAAGGGAGAAACTCTTCAGCTTCTAACAGACAAATAATACGTCATTCCCCGAAGAATTCGACGTAATCTTGGTGGTTTAAAAGAAAAAAGAATTAAAAGGGGAGTAACTCTTGGGCTTCTGGCTCACAATAATACGTTGATAGCTTTAGATATGGACGTACTATTTGTGTTTTAAAAGAATAAAAGAATGACGTGCTGGTTTAAATATTTACCGTCAATGAACATCGCGTTTTATGGGGCTTTGACGTTTTGATTTAAACTTCCAAGTATTTCAACTATAGAACGTGGAGTTGTAATGATATAGGACGTGTTATACTGAAGTTATATTGAAACTAAATAAATATATTTCTGAACATGTATTGAAACTGTAACCTTTCCGTATACCTCTGAATCCTATTCTGAAATGGCTTCTTCATCTTCACGGCGTGGAAAGAAGGTTGCACAGGTTGTAAGAAATGCTAGTCCAAATGGGTGGATAAGTGATGACGAAACACGATACAAATATGGATGTGATAGACAACTCTTCCAGGTGGTCCGTCACAATTACTTGGATATGGAATTATTCAGAAAGCAAGGGTTTTTCTTTTTCAAGATTGGCTTGTAGATGTTGGTCTTGCAAAATTTGTAGAAATGATCGGTGATTGCTATCCTCACCTGGTAGAAGTGTTCTACCACAATCTGAAGGTTGTCGATGGTGTTATATGCTCTCGGGTGAAAGGTGTCGATATTAAAATTGATGATGACATATGGCTATCTTTTACCAGTCTCAAAGCACAAGGCTTCAATTATCATGAAAGAAATTCTGAACTCAACCAATGGACCAAGAAGAAGTAGATTTATAAGGAATTTCTGTGAAATACAAAAGGACTAAAGGTATACAAGTCGTATCTACTTGATGGTTTGAAAATGGAAGAAAAATTGTGTGCTTTTAACTTACTTGGTTAATACTACCTGGAAGATATATACGTGATCGTCTAACTACTGAAGATTTATTTTTGGTTCATGCCATAAAAACATGGATACCAACCATGATTGAAATTGCAAGTAGGCATGGACATAATCTGCCATATGGGGTTTTTATCAGTAGTGTATTGAAGCATCATCAAGTTGATCTTACTGGTGAAAAAAAAATGGATGCACAAAATCAAATGAAATAGGAAAATCGACATTGACCTTTAATGGTCTAAAGAAAACAAAAGATGGCTGGGTGTTCAAGGATGTTGACGAAACTCCTCCTACCTTCACTCCACACACTGAGTTTGAAAGATTTGTTTCGGATCAATTTTGAAGGCTTTCAACAAGAATTTCAAATGTTGAAAATTCTTTGATCATGATTCACAACAAATTACATGAAGACAGTTTAGTTGAAACCACAACGAGTTAATCTGATGATGAAGACGACACAACAGAAGATGAGTGTATGGAGACATCTGACTCAGATTAGGAAGAAGAGTCCATTTTAGTTTATTTTTCTTAAATTAATGAAATATTTTAATATATTTTAGTATTTTTTTTCTATGTTTGAACTCTGTTTGAAATTTTAGTATATACTTTTCGGGGTTATAATTTCATATTTTTCCTATATTTGGTGTTATTTTGCTTTTCTTATGTTTTTGTTTGGTTTAATAAACCCTCGGTTGGCATTGTGCATTAAATTCAATGTGATCCACGTGGAATAATAATATTGTTGGTAGCCAGTGTTTTATGTTCGTGTTCGTCTTGGGAAGGAGGGAGTTCTCGAAGCACTGTGCAGATGAGGAAATGTCTCGTTCATCTTCGTCTTGCAAGTGTTTGGGTTCGGACTTCCAACACAGTAGTGGTAGTGTTAGGATGTTGGGTGTAAAACCCACTTACTTCATTTGTCACATTGCAGTTTTACGCATTGCGAGAACCCCTAAAAATAAGGGCATAAATGTTTGTTTAATGTTTTGGGTTTTGATGAGGGAGTGTGCCAATATTCGTTCAACAGGGTGGGGGCGAAGATTTCGTTGGCTGCAAGTTCTTTCACTGGTGCAGTGAAGAAACAATAGAAGAAGGAAATGTGTTGTATGGAGAAGAAAGGAGTAGAAGTGGAAGAAATGAACAAGCATGTGAAAGCTTGATGATGATGGAACAAAGTGTGATGAAGATGGAAGAAGTTGATGATGAAAAGATGAAAATAGCTTGTTTAGAGAAAGGTGTTGTTCTCTTGGAGAATTGGTTGAAGGTGTTACTGGGGATGGTATTTGTTATATGTGTTTTTAATGTAATTGTAATATGTATGTTGATGAAACTTGGTTGATCTCTCCATAAAAGTTGCTTTAATGCTAAAGTGTGTTTTATTTATAAAGTTGAGTGATTAGTGTTTAAAACTGTGTCATTTGATTTCTTTAATTGAAATGAAAGTTTCTTTGAAATCCTTGAATCTTTTTACATCGAACTCTACAAATAAATGACGTTTTAAAAGGAGTGAAAACCAAAGAAAATAATGTTAACTTTTTATTTTGGTTTTCACCTTAAGAAATCAGATAGCTGTGAAATTTAACGGTAAAAAACAACTCCAAAAAAATATAAAAAGAGAACCATACATTGCAAAATGATGAAGTTAAACAACTTTTTTTATAAATTGATTTTAGTTCTCAAAATTGTTTCAGCATTAAACATATTATGAACCATATTTCATTTTCCTCGGAACAAAATTGTTTTCAGTAAGATAACTTAATCATTTCTATATTATAAAATAAAATTTTGTTCAATTGAATGTCAAAGGGCCACCTTCAAATGAACTGAGACATGAATGAGGCACTTTGACATTCCACCGAGAAAATTGCAATTTAAAGAACAAACATGTTTCGAAATCTAGAGAAAGAAAAGTGACCGGGAGATAAAAAACATGAATCCTAATATGTTCAATACGTAAACAGGACCAATGGAATAATAAGAAAAGCACATGTATATTTATAGATGAAACAATGTCGTCAAACTTCCACAGAATCGTCGTGCAATATCATTTCATAATGAAAAAAACAGTACATCGAGTAATTATACCAAAGTTCAACGTTCAAACAACATTCAGAGACAAAGTAAAAAATACGTTTGGATACTGATATGACCTTCTTGCTACTGATATGACCTCCTTGCTGACGAAAAATACGTCGAAGAACTAGGAGTTTTGACATTCAAGTTCGGGTTGAAAAGAAAAATATAAAAATAAAAAAAATTTAGACTGACGTTTGGCTTCTTGATGAAGAAGAAAACGTTAAAGACACGTAGAATTCGACGTAATATTGGTGCTCTGCTAAAACCAAACAATTAATGGTGCCAAGCACTTATATGCCCGTCACGTCAACACTGCCAAATGTTCTGATGTTCTATCTCAAATATATCATCCATCGTTTAATATTGGATTAAAAGAAAAATGAAATAAAAGGGATTAACCAAAGAAATAGGTTAATAGATTTGGATTTCATCTTAAGTTGTACCATTCGAAAACCTTCCCTAACCAAATTCATGTTAACTTTTTTCCTTTGTTTTGCCATCATTCCTTGACTAAACAAAGACATTTCTTTGTTAACAATGAAGGCATGGTGGAAAAACAGAGGAAAATGTTAACACTTATGAATTTTAAGTAGACCTTTTGAAAACCTATCCTACATAACTTCTGCAACCAAATTCATGTTACCTTTTTCCTTTGGTTTTCCATCAATTCCTCCTCTAAACGAAGTCATTTCTTTGTTATCCATGAAGGCATGGCGGAAAACCATAGGAGAATGTTAACATTTATGAATTTCAAAAACATTCTCCATTATTTTGATTGTTTTAATTTTTTTTACTTCCTGTTTTTGGTTATAATGTATTTCATCATCTTCGGTCTTCATTTTAGATGTTGTGATTTGTAAATTGGATTTCATTTTCAAATCCTCTAAGGTACTTGATGTTGGTTATCTCGAAGCCATTTAAAACACGAACCATACATTGTTAAAGGATGAAGTTGAACAACTTTTTTATATCATTATTTTAGTTCTCAAAGTTGTTTCAACATTAAACATATTGTGAACCATATTTCTTTTTCCTAAGCACTTTCCTTTCAGTAAGATAACTTAATCATATCTGTACTATAAAAAGCATTTTATTCAGTTGAATGTCAAACGCCACCTTCATATGAACTGAGACATGAATGAGGCACTTTGACATTCAATCGGGCATATTGCAATTTAAAGAACATACATGTTACGAAATCTAGAGAAAAAAAAGCGCCTAGGAGATAAAAAACATGAATCCTAATATGTTCAATATATAAACAGGACGAATGGAATAATAAGAAAAACACATGTATATTTATAGCTGAAACGATGTCGTCGAACTTCCACAGTATCGTCGTACAATATCATTTCATCATGAAAAAAGCAGTACATCGAGTAATTATACCAAAGTTCGACGTTCAAACATCATTTAGAGACAAAGTAAAAAATCGCTTTGGATACTGATATGACCTCCTTGTAGACGAAAAATACGTCGAAGATATATGAGCCTTGGCGTTAAAGTGAGAGTTTAAAAGAAAAAAGTAAAATATAAAAAAATTGGAGCGACCATCGGTAACTTGATGAAGTTGAAACCTCGAAGTCCAATATAATTCGACATAATATTGGTGCTTAGGAAAAGGCACACAATTAATTTTCACAGTCCACATCTAGTATGAACGTCAAATATTTTCCAAATTCGACGTTCAAACATCATTCAGAGAAAAAGTAAAAGATCTCTTTGGATACTAATATGACCTTCTTGCTACTGATATGACCTCCTTGCTGACGAAAAATATGTCGACGAACTAGGAGTTTTGACATTAAAGTTCGTGTTGAAAAGAAAAAAAGTAAAAATAAAAAAATTTAGAGCGACCTTTGGGTTCTTGACGAAGAAGAAAACGTCAAAGACACGTAGAATTCAACGTAATATTGGTGCTCTGCTAAAACTACACAATTAATGGTGCCAAGTACTCATATGCCCCGTCACGTCAATGCTGCCAAATGTTGTGACGTTCTATTGTAAATATATCATCCATCATTTAATATTGGATTAAAAGAAAAACGAAATAAAAGGGAGTAATCGAAGAAATAGGTTAACAGATTTGGATTTCATCTCAAGTTGTACCATTCGAAAACCTTCCCTAACCAAATTCATGTTAACTTTTTTCCTTTGTTTTGCCATCATTCCTTCACTAAACGAAGACATTTCTTTGTTAACAATGAAGGCATGGTGGAAAAATAGGGTGGAAAATGTTAACACTTATGAATTTTAAGTAGACCCTTTGAAAACCTATCCTACATAACTTCCGCAACCAAATTCATGTTACCTTTTTCCTTTGGTTTTCCATCAATTCCTCCTCTAAACGAAGTCATTTCTTTGTTATCCATGAAGGCATGACGGAAAACCATAGGAAAATGTTAACATTTATGAATTTCAAAAACATTCTCCATTATTTTGATTATTCTAATTTTTTTTTACTTCCTGTGTTTGGTTATCATGTATTTCATCGTCTTTGGTCTTCATTTTAGATGTTGTGATTTGTAAATTGGATTTTATTTTGAAATCCTCTAAGGTACAGGACGTCGGTTATCTCCAAGCCATTTAAAACACGAACCATACATTGTTAAAGGATGAAGTTGAATAACTTTTTTATATCATTATTTTAGTTCTCAAAGTTGTTTCAGCATTAAATATATTGTGAACCATATTTCTTTTTCCTAAGCACTTTCCTGTCAAAAAGATAACTTAATCATTTTTGTACTATAAAAAGCATTTTGTTCAGTTGAATGTCAAAGGCCACCTTCATATGAACTGAGACATGAATGAGGGACTTTGATATTCAACCGGGCATATTGCAATTTAAAGAATAGACATGTTACGAAATCGAAGGAAAGAGAAAGGGCTTAGAGATAAAAAACATGAATCCTAATATGTTCAATACGGAAACAGGAAGCAAGTCATTATGTGATATTCAAGCCATACTTATAGATGAACGTAGAGAATGTCGGATTCGACGTTCAAACATCATTCAGTGAAAAAGTTAATACTAAATCTCGTTTGATTCAGATAAGAACAAATTGACCCATAGCGTCGAATGACAAGGGCGTGGGACGTTAAATTGGATGATTAAACAGTAAAATTAATAAAATAATAAAAAATTGATGACCTTTGGCTTTTGGGTGATGAAGACATCAACTATAATTATAGATGACGTACATCGTGTAATAATGCTTAGTGTTTATATTTATATATGGACCGATGACGTACATCGTGTAATAATGCTCAGTAACTAACTTACACTATCTCGTATGGACGTCAAAGCCCTGCCGAGTTTGACGTTCATACATCAATCATTGAAAAATTAATATTTTTTGTTTGATTCATACAATGACAAATTGAGTACCCGCCCCCAAGAAATATTGTACTTTTCAATTATCGAGGTGAGATTCGAAGGGATGGAAGTTAAAAAGTTTGATGTGCCCCTCTGTATTTATATAATTCCACTTTAAATTTTGCTAAGTTAATATAATCGATTCTAAATAATAAAGAATCGATTCAAAGTCTTATAAATTAAGAAATGCAAATGAGCTTTTAATGATGATTTATGGTGACAACGTGGCTGGTTATTGATCACATGTTTGTTAAAATATTAAAAAGCATAGAAATAATGCATGAGAGAGTTCAAATTTGTTTTTCTAATAATGTTAATCATAGTATTTTATTTATATTAATAACTTATTATAACTATTAAATTTTTCAAAGTAATTTATTTGAATGTGACCAAATTTTTGTTTTAAGAGTTCATTTCAATTTTTATCTTCGTTGTGGACTTTTTATATTTGACTTTTTATCTTCGTTTCAATTGGTCCGTTTCAAAAATACAGATCAATAAAATAGTGATAGATTGTATATTGTCAAAAAGTTGTTAACATATCATGGTCCTTAATAAATTTGTAGGTTGTACAATCATAACCTGGCCATAATCTAGCAGGTTGATAAGTACCGGAAGAATCGTAAAAAAGATGTACATCTCTATAAGAATCATTCTAAACCAATAACCAAAATGCAAATGCATATAATAACTTCCAAAGTGGCTACATATGTATTTGGTTCCCGACATACAGGTATAAATGTTTAAGGCACCTAAGAAACCCTAAAAGAAAGTTCAATCACTTCCAAAGTGGCTACATATGTTAGTCTGTCTCGACCTTTAGTCTGAATCACCCATCCCAACATTCATTTATAAGGTCAACTAGTCTCGACCGTTAATCAAACTTAAACTTCCTTAATCTTTGACCCAACTCATTTTGTCTTAATTTTTGGCTGAGATAGGTCTGTCTTGACCTTTAACTCAGGACGAGTCTTGTACATCGATAAAACCTGACAATTCTAGATACACATTGTCTCTTCTCGATCTTTGGCTTTTGGTTTGATGCATCTCAGTTGTTAACTTGTCTCAATCTTTTCTACTAACTCTCAATTTTTGTAAACAATAATCTATCTTCACCTTCAGTTTATCACTCAACTTAATCATTATTAAAATTTAAAGTATTACTTTTTAAAAATCAAATAAAGTCTTTTAATATAATCATACCTATCTTTCAGTTTGGATTTAAAAAAAACATTCATTTCACATAACTGTTAATCATATAATAATATTTATTATGATTTTAATTATTATAACTAAAACTGAATTCTCATAAATTATTGTTATTATTCGACGTATAACATGTGTTTTTGTCTATTTATAGGTCAAAGTCCAGTAGAATTTGACGTATGGTTTAAACTAGAGAAGTTGAGAAAGACGTTCCGAGAATTCTATTCAGACATGGCTTCTTCATCATCATCATCAAGAAGAAAAGAGAAGGTTTCCCGGGTTACAAGAAACGCAAACCCATCTCGATGGATAAGTGATGAGGAGATCCGAGTAAATTTTTTATACTGGAGACATTTAAAAGGTATCTCGACCTGCAATTGTTCAAGAAAGAAGGTTTCCTTTTTCAAGAATGGATTGCATATCAAGGGCTTACTGATTTTGTCCAGATGAAAGGAAATTGCTATCCAGATTTGGTAGAGGTTTTCTACACAAACCTGAGGGTTTTAAATAGGTTAATTCACTCGAGGGTTAAAGGGGTTAACATTACTATTGACGATAATATTTGGTCAAATCTTGCTGGTTTGAAAGCTGAAGGTTTGGCTTCTCATATCCATGATTCTGAGTCAAACATGTGGCTAACAAAGAGAGCTATATATGTAAACTGCTTAAGATATCCAGGAAGGTACAGAGTGGATAAGCAGTACCTACATGATGGCTTAAACAAGGAGGAGAAAATTATTGCTTTTGTCTTGACTTGGCTACTGCTGCCTCGAAGATTGAACGAGGATAGAATGTCAACATAAGATGTATTTCTGTTGAATGCTATCAAGACTAGAATCTCAACCAACTAGGTTGCGGTTCTAAAAGACCACATGATCCCTGCAAGAGATGATTATGCACACAAATTGCCATATGGAGTATTTGAAGAACAAAGAATTGTGTGCAAAAGGTCACAAGAAATTGGTGTACCAAGTCTGTCATCTATTGGGATGAAAAGGACTGAGAATGGATGGTTCTTCACTGATGAGCAATCTGTCGGAAGTCCACCTAATCACGATGAAGATCATACTGAAGATTCTGACGATGAAGATTCAATGGAATCTTCTTGATAATTATGGGGACTACTTTTCATTGTTTTTTTTTTAATTTTGTAATCATGGCTATTAAGCCCTCGCTGGTTTTTCCATTTCCTTCGGTTTTTTTTAGAAATGCAATGAAGATTTATTTTAGCAAAAAATGATCTTTGAATTGTGAATGATGACTGCATTGTATGTGGACTAACTCTAAATCCAGTTGAGAAGAGAAGATTATGTAGTTTTGATATTGATAAAAAACTAATCACTAGTTAAAAGTGAAAATTTCAGTACACTGCTAACTTGAATCAATTAAGGAAGAAGTAAAAAGAAAAAATTTCATGTTTGATTTTAAAGAAAAAAGAATATAAAGTTCGCCACCCTCTTGTATTGGTGAAAGAAAATAAAACGTCGAAGACCTATCAAATACGACGTTGAACACCTATCAAATACGACGTTATATTATTGCGACCATAACACACCATTAATGCTCGCAGCATACTTTAATTCCCTTAACGTCAAAGCCCCGCCAGCCTTCGACGTTCTATTAGAGGGGAAATAAAAAAAATCTTAATGTACGGTACTTTTTGATACTTTGGCTTCCAATAGTAGTAGGTCTAAGAAACCTTTACAATTGAAAAGCGCGCCATAGAACGTTGAAGGCTCTGGGGCTTTGACGTTTTATTTTTATTCACAAAATTGTTTCATCATTAATCATTATGTGAACCATATTTCTTTTTCCTCAACACTTCCCTTTCAGTATGATAACTTATTTACGATGTAGACTATAAAAAGCATTTTGTTATTGACTGAGTCCTGAATGCGGCACTTTATTTAGGGTGTAGACTATGTTTAAGAACATTAATTTCACATATCTTTTAATAATTAAATAAAATTTATATTTGCATAGAGTGTACTCAAAGTTCGACGTCAACAGTGTAAAAAGATTCCAAATTTAAATTGTCCGTAAGTTGTCTCCTCTCTTAGAAATCAGTAGCTCTGAAATCTAACGAAGGAGTACCATTTATGGAAAATTTAAAAAAGGAATCATACATTATTAAATGATGAAGTTGAACAACTTTTGTAGATAAGTATTTCAGAGCCTAAAATTGTTCCAACACTAAACATATTGTGAACCATATTTCTTTTTCGTAAGCACTTTCCTTTCAGTAAGATATCTTAATCATTTATGTACAATAAATAAAAACATTTTGTTAACTTGAACTGGAAAGGGCTCCTTCATACGAAATGACGATGAATGAACCACTTCCAAGTTAAAGTTATCAAATTGCAATAAGAAGAACAAAGATGCTAAGAAATCTAATGAAAAGAAAATGCAAACAAAATAAAAACTAATCCTAATATGTTTAATATGGAAAAAGGAGGCAAGGAAATACGTGAAATGCAAGCTATATTTATAGATGAACCAATGTCGTACATCGTGTGATTATTCTTAGTAATTGCCACATACCACCATCTTGTAAGAACGTCGAAGCCCTGCGAAATTCGACGTTCAAACATCATTCAGAGAAAAAGTAATAGATCTCGTTTGATTCACTTACATAGTGTCATTATGCTTAGTAATCGCCAACGAGTATGAACTTCGAATCCCAGCTGAAAACGATGTTCAAACATCATTCAGAGAAAAAGTAATAACGGTAGTTTAATTCAGAGATTTTTAATCTGACATAGCACAAAAAAACATTTAATATTGTGCATATAGCATATTGTGCCTTATATTTACCTAGGTAGCACACTTTTCTTTCAAGGTGAGAATTCGATTTGCGGCAAACCGAATTCTAAGTAATATTTTTTTTTCTAATCTTAGATTGTTTAGTTTATTTTGATGAAATTTAATAAATTTTATTATTTCGATAATAATTATTAAATTAATAATAAAAATAATAAAACTAATATTAATAATAAAATAATAACAATAATATAAAATGTTATTTAATATAATATTATAGAATATTAAATCATATTAAAATAATAAAATAAATTAGTTATTTATTAATTTTAATTTAAAAACAAAATTTAAAGAAATGTTAAACGGTTTTTCAAGTTTAACATATTTTTTAATTTTTTTATTTAAATTTTAATTAATAATTAACTTATTTTAATATTTTAATATAATATTCATACATGTTTATTAAAATCCTAAAAAGCAAGAAAATAATGCTTGATAGGGATTTTTTTTCTAATAATTTTAATCATAGTATGTTTTGAAGCTTAATCTTTTCTACTAATTCCATTTTATAACTATTAAATTTTACAAAGTAATTTATATGAATGTTACCAAGAAAAAGGTATAAGATTTTGTTTTAATTTTTAGGATAATGATACTATGACAATATTTTTTTACAACATTTTAACATCATCTACGTGTCATAATCAATCATAATAATCACTGCCATAATCAGTCATAATAATCATAAACACCAAAATGGACCAATCACAAAATGACAACATTTGGTTTACATTCAGTTTGGGTCAACCAATCTGAAATTTAAAGTATTATTTTTTTTAAATCAATTAAGGTCTTTTAGCATAATCATACATATTTATATCCTAAAATTTAAAAATTGAAGACTTTATTAATGTTTTATAATACCTAACTTAATCATAAAAATTTTAAAGGAGAGGAAAGAAATGTAAGGTATGGGAATGTCGTTGAATCTAATAAAAAAAAATTCATTTACGGTGTACACTATGTTAAAAGAACATTAATTTCACATGACTTTTCTTAATATAATAATATTTATTATGATTTTATTTATTCTGATGTATAAACATAATTCTCATTAATTATTATTATTATTATTTTCTTTCTGAAATTATAATATTTTTTTATACAAATTAAGTTTCATTCTCTTTAAATTTGACCCACAAATCATTATTATATTTTACAATAAATTTACACTAATATTTTAAAAAATAAAATTCTTTAAAAATCATATCTTAAAATATAATGGTAATGGGAGGTTATTGGAGGTTTAAAGGAAAGAAGGAAACAAAGGGCGGGAGACTGAAGAAGAAAACGTCTAATCACATGTGTTTTTATGAAACTCTCAATTAATACGTCGAAGCCCAGTAGAAGTTAACGTATAGTTTTTAAGATGAGGAGTTAAAGACTCTACATTGTGAAAGACGTTCCAAGATTTCTATTACAGACATGGCTTCATCATCATCATCAAGAAGAAAAGAGAAGGTTGCCCGGGTTACAATAAACGCAAACCCATCTGGATCGATAAGTGATGAAGACACCTGAGGAACGTTTTTATACTGGAGACGATTATGATATTGATCAAAAACTGATTAAGGAAGACCTAAAAAGAAAAGATTTAATGTCTGATTTTAAACCAAAAAAGAGCGCCACATTTTGATATTGGCAGAAGAAAAAAACGTCAAAGCTCTACCGAATACGACGTTCTATTAAGCACATCATTAATGCTCCTAACATACTTCAATTCCCTCACGTCCCAACCCCGCAGCCTCCCATGTTTTATGGCAGGAGTGAAAAGAAAAGAGATCGAAAAGTACGATACTTTCTGATATTGGCGGCTAATTCAGAGAAAACGTCAAATTCCCCAACAATACGACGTTCTATTTAATGCCCTCATGTTTAAAAGAAAAAAGTAAAAAGAGAGGAATGAGAAAAACTTTAGGCGTCCCATACTAAGTCTAAGCCCCTTCAACTTCGCCGTAAACTTTGCAATTTATAAGAAAAAAAATTAGAAAAGGCACCTACTTTTTACTGGAAACGTCGAATTCTTTTGGTCTGCAACGTGGTTTTTAAATATAACGTCACGTGTGTCTTGTATTCGACGTGGAATATGAATGTAAAAACATAACACGGTCTCACTGTTTGTTCGCGCTACCATTTGTGCTTGAACTTTCTTCTTCGTGGACGACTACGATAAAGAAAAAAGCTTATTTTTAATCTTTTCTATCTTTGTAATGTGATTTGGTTCCCATTTCTAAGGTTTACCGAATATTTTTCGTTTATCTTTAGGCTGTGTTTCGTACGTGGTCAACGAACTTCATCATTTTCTATAGTGATACCATTTAAGGTATGTTTATTTTATCTTTAATATCTCATATGTATGATGTATGTGCTCGTGTTTGTGTTGTGTTTTTTGATTCTGAACGTATGGTATATGTATAATAGTTTATCTTTTCCTTCAACGTATGATATCTGTGTTCCTTCGTTGTCAGCGAACTTCGTCATCTTCTCTAGTGTCACCATTTCGTTGTCTTTTCTAACTATAATTTACTAACTTTTCAAATAGGTATGACGAGCTCTGGATCAGGTCAGACGAGAGGAGGTGGTAGATCTGTGACTCGGATGCCTGCTGTCACATCCCGTCGGGTTAATGATAAAGCATTGCCGGTGAAGTTTGATCCTAAAACATTTGTGCCTATAGGGGAAAATGAACAGAGTTTAAGAATTACTTGGGCATGCTGGCAATATTTCATGTCCCTATTCTCGCTACCCGTTAGGGTGATGTGTCAAAGGTTGAGAAAAATCTACTATGGCAGGATATTTTGGTATGTTTAAGCTGTTTTACTTCCATCATTGACTTATTTTCGTTGAACATGATTAAAATTAATTTTCTTTTTAAAAAGGAAAATTGGGTTCTTCCTGATGATGAGAGGATAAGGAAGAAGATTTTATCCCAAATTGCAACCCGGTGGAGGGACTTCAAGAAGACAATGACACATAAATTCGTCTTCGACTCTAAATAGAACGAAACTCATTGTACAAAGTATAAAATATCTGATGAGGCATGGGTGTAGTTTAAAGAATCTAGACTTACTCTTGAATGGCAGGTATGTTTTATATAATATTTTGCTCTAGTCACACAAGACAGGATGTTAATTTCTGAATTATATATGCTTAATAATTTTCATTTTTTAATAGGTGAAAAGGATACCCGCCCAAGACAGGCAGAGCCGTAATGATACACCACACGTACTTTCTCGTGGTGGTTATGCGTTATTTGAGAACAAGATAAGAAAATGTCGAGCTGAGGAGTTAGGTCTTGAGTCACCTGATCTAGCACCTCCACCAACTAAACATGAATTGTGGAAGGCTGCACGGACAAAGTCCAATGGCCAGTTTACATCCCAGTCTGCTGAGGAGATATCCCATAGAATTGTAAGTGGAAACTTTTAACTAATTACCATAGTTCACAAAAAATTATGTAACTTTGTCCATTATGATATGCAGGATGAGTTGGTTGAGCAAGAGATTAAAGGCACATTTGTGCCAGAAGTTAGGAAGGACATCCTGGTAGCAGCCACAGGTTGGCCAGACCGTCCAGGTCGTGTGTGTGCTGTTGGAGGAGCTACTGGATTGAGCGACTACTTTGGCCCTAAACCAAGAAGCACACAAGCTGTGACTCCGGAATTGGTTAGTAGCATCACAAACCAGTGCAAGTCCAAGTACGAGAGCAAATGGAAGAACGCTTAAGAACCCTCGAACAAGAACTTGCGACGAGCAGACTACTACAACAACAACAACAGTCATAGTAGGAGGACGACCCTACAGATGATCCTATCGCACCTCCTATGAGCACCAAAGACTCATGCTCTATTGCAGATCATACTAATATCAATATTCAGTATGAGTTTTTGGTTGATGAGGATCCTCCGCGCACAGTGGCCATCGGAGTACAGCTTGCAGGAGGCCAGACCATTCATAGTGCTCCTTTATTGCCCATTGACGCGCGGGTAAGGATTGATGATGTTAGAGACCCCCAGGATCGAGTGCTAGTGCCGACAAATGAAATCCAATTCGGGGGGGAGGCCTTAGACACATTTATAGCTTGGCCTAAGGCCTTGATCGTTCCATATTTTGGCCCAACAGCGGTATTGTATTCTTATTTTTATTATCTTAAATCTTCAAGTTATAATTAAATGATTCCTAACTTCTATAAATGTGACTTACAGGTCTACCAACCAGAGAAACAAGCAATGGCTCAACCCGAGGCTCGTGTGCATGTAGAAGACGATGATCCTCTATCCATATTGATGTCAAGATTACCTTAATTGAAAAAACAATCGGTAGCAGTGCAGTGAGAGTTAAGAACATTTGGCGTCGAGTGCCATATTCCATTGTATATTGAATTCAGTGATGCATATGAGCCGATTGATGGAGATAGAATGTTGAACATTTCATGCATACAACTGTGGTTCATGTAAGTTTTTTATTTGTTATTTTCCAATTTGTATATTATTAGTATTATTACATTTTAATAAATATACTTAACTTTATTCTTATTGGTACATGGACACCGTCGCAGTGGAATCAGGTCGGGTGTCAATTTTTGTGTTTCTTGAACCTTAGACCATCCAACCATCTAGAAACACATTAGATTCCAGAAAATCATATATGCAAACATGGATGACCGAGTCTAAGAGAGAGATATATATGGCTCCATACATTGATGTGTATGATTTCCCAATATTGTCAACTTTTATCAAATTTTAATCAATAAACTCACTGGTTGTTGGTACATGATAGGGGCCATTGGCAACTCATGGTGATAGGAATATGAAACCAGAGTTGAGGTCCTTGATACAAACGTAAGTATTACATTCATTCTTATCAATTCATTATGATACTAATGTTTCAAATGTTTCAAATTTGTTTAGAGTTCTGACTAGGACCATAGGACAACAAATTGATATTATATATCCTAAGGTTGGAATTCGTTGATCTTTAACCTTTAATTTTCGTCGTCAATTTTAAACTGTTACATTTGACTAAGTTCTTTCACATGTGTAGTGTAATAAGCATAATGATTCCTGGGCATGTGCCTACTACATCATGTCATGGATGAAGGCAATCATCCGAGCAGAAATCAGAGGAGATTGGACTGAGGTAGAAATTTACATTTGAAAATATTACAAATATCAATAAACTTTTGACATTAAAATGAATATAATTGTAAAGTTTCCTTCCTTGATTCTGCAGCAATTCAACACTACCTCTCCATTATCCAATGAAGTAATAAATACGATAAGAGAGGAATGGGCAGGATATTTGTTGAATAAACATTTTAAATAGCTATAGTTTTAGGTTTTTCCTTTCATGATAGTAGCATTTGCTTACATGTGCAGCTTTTTAACTGTGAATACATATATACTGTGAATAGATTATTGAGAATAGATGAATACTGTGAATAAATGAATGGAAAAGTGGGTTCTTTTAAGTTTTGATGATAGCATTAGCGTCTTTTACTTTTACTATTTAATTGGAATTGATGAATTGATGATAGCATGGTTTAAATTAATTAATTCTGTGCATTTGAGAATTGGAAAACTGGTTTCTGTATTTCAGGTTTAGTTAAATGAGCTAAAACGAACGAAATTTAATAAAAAAACATTGAAGGTAACATCAATTTATAGACTGTCCGACGTTAATATATTAACGTCCATCACGACGATGAGTGACGTTGATATAATGTAGTGGATAACGATAATAATAAAACGCTCGGCGAGGATCTCTACGGCTCAATGATATTAATGTCGACTGTAAACATGTTCAACGTCAACCTTACATCATTCACCTTATAACTGACGTCAAATATTCCATTAAATATAAATATTAATTCAAAAATTGACGTCAAATTTGCACTTCGACGTGAATATTACGTCAACATTCTTATACGCCGACGTCAACGTTACGTCAGTTCCCCCGTCGATATGACGAAAAATCTTTCTTTAAAAATAAATATTTATTCAAATATTTGGACGTCAAGCTCTATTCTATAGGACGCACCTTAACGTCGATGTACATAATAGACGTTAAGTTTACGTCAATTACCTTTGTGTACGACGTAAACGAGTTCGATTAACGTCACTCTGTAATATTCGAGTTTAATTTACGTCACCCGCTATAACGTCGGTAGTAGTTGCATTGTTAAAGGCAAAAAATAAACAACGTAATAGGCTATTTTTGCACTAGTGTCCTCTACACTCTGTGCATGCTTTGTTTAACTCATTCAATTGCAGGATCATTGATTTTGTCGATACAGACACATACGGGGAAATATAGAACTGGAGAAATTCTCCCAAAAGTATTACCTAGACATAGGGATAGGAGGGTTGATTGCCTTTAAGCTTCTGTGCGAATGTAATGCATAATTAGTTGCTACAGGAAAAAGACATTGTCAACTAGTAATTAAGAGTAGGCTTTCTTCACCGAGACATCGAGTTTAAAGTAAATTAGAAAGTGGCATAAACATTAATGAAGGAGAAGAATTCGTAAATACATGAGAGTGGATAGGATAAGTCAGAAACCCCAACAACATAATCATCTCATATTTTATCAACCATTCACCTGTGCATTCTCTAAGTTAATTGATCAAACACTTGCATTCATATTTATTTTTCTGCATTATAAGCACAAATATTTTCGTTCTCAAGTCTTAAATAATCAACAAATCACATGACTGTTTAGGCCGTGAGTTCTTAGGGAAAACGATACTGGGATTTACCATTTATATTACTTGATATGATTCGGTACACTTGCCGGAGTCTTAACAAGTTTTTGGCGCCGTTGTCGGGGACTCATGGTTTAACTATTCTATTCGTGTGATTATTGTTGGAAAAAGAATATCTTAGTTTCAACACCAAGAGGGGGGTGAGTTGGTGAGGTTCAAAGTATAAAACCTTTCAAAGTTTTCTTGAAACGCAAGGAAAAAGATAAATCAGCGCAGTGGAAAAAGTAAAGTTGACTATGCAGAAAGTAAAGTCGACTTAAAGTAAAGAGTTCTAGGATAGAGAATATCAAAAGCAGTTTTATACTGGTTCGACCCAATGCCTACATCCAGTGTCCTTCCTCAACCAGGAAGCCAATGCGCTATATTAGTCAAGGTTTTTACACAAGATTTCTATAGAGACCTCCACGTGAAAAGTATAGACAATCTCTCTAACCCTCTAACTAAGAGTATAGGCAGCAACACAAAGATCTGCAACAAGTTATCCGCTCTTTTGCAATCTTCATCCAACTATGAACAATCCTCAAAGTGTCCAGAACTTCCACAAGTTCTTTTCCTGTAATCCCAACAGGGAAGTCCAATCTTCAATAGATTGATAAAAGTCTTGATCAATATGATGAACACCAGCAGTGTAGATTTTTATCAAACAGTAAGCACATATTTCTTCATCCTAAAGAAACTCTTCAAAGAAAGATCTCCACCGTCTTCTTGATGAGTTCTTGGAGCGTTTTCACAGAGATCACAATGTGAAATAGCAAAATGAAATTGTTAGGATAACCAAAGTCTTCTATGAATTACAAAATCACGTCTATTTATAGTTTTCTATAAAACAGACGCTCTTGTAGTCGACTTGGCCACTAATATAGTCGACTGTCATCAGACAATATAACAATTAATATTTTAGAAAATCTATGCAAAGTCACGAGTTTTAATCGATTTACTTCAAAATGAAGTCGACTTAAAACTTGAAATTTTGCCACACAAAAGAAGTTCAACTAAGTGCAAGTGGTTTTTCTTTTTTGAAACATTTGTTATGCAATCATCAATGATATAACATGTAAAAAAGCAGTGAATATGTATACATTTACTAAAATGAACACAAACATGTTCTTTAATAATGTGTTATTAATAATGTGTTGGCATCATCAAAAACCAGAATAGTGTGAGATTAAGGTTTAGCTAAACCAGTGCTTCCCTTATCAACAATCTCCCCCTTTTTTTATGATGCACAACCATGATTAATAAACAACCATGTTTGTACAGAATAACACATAAATCAATCATGTAATCACACTATAGCAAACAATTTCAGAGCAAGTGATTAAATGATTTTATCAATATATCAAAGTAAAGTAAAGTCTAATGGTTGGAATGCACTCTTTATATCACCAAATGACTAATGTAAAAATCTGGGTGCAAGAAATTTTTCAATTTTTTTGGTTTTCAAGATTGCCAAGTTCGGTAGCGAGACTTTGCTAAGTTGGTGCTTGGTGCCAAGATTTGGGACATTTGCAAAGACTTGGTTTTTGAGATTTAATGCTTGGTGGTGAATCTTAGCTAAGTTGGTGCATGGTGAAAAATTTTGGAAATATTCAAGGTCTTGATATTTAAGATTTTATGTTTGGAATGCACTCTTTATATCACAAAATGACTTATATAAAAATCATGGTGCAAGAAATTTTTCATTTTGGATGGTTTTCAAGCTAGCTTAGTGGGTGCGTCGTGGCAAGATTTGGGAAATTTTCAAAGTCTTGGTTTTAGAGATTTAATGGTTTCAATGAATTCTTTATATCTCCAAATGACTATTGTAAAAATCTTTGTGCAAGAAATTTTACATTTTGGTTGGTTTTCAAGATTGCCAAGTTTCGTGGTGTCACTTGGCTAATTTGGTGCTTGCTTGGTGCCAAGATTTGGGACATTTTCAAAGTCTTGGTTTTTAAGATTTAATGCTTGGAATGCACTC
This sequence comes from Vigna reflexopilosa, assembly GCA_027742785.1. Taxonomy (NCBI): domain Eukaryota; kingdom Viridiplantae; phylum Streptophyta; class Magnoliopsida; order Fabales; family Fabaceae; genus Vigna; species Vigna reflexopilosa. The sequence continues at coordinate 17,187,732 of CM050921.1, forward strand.
TTTATATCACCAAATGACTACTGTAAAAATCTTTGTGCAAGAATTTTTTTCATTTTTTTTGGTTTTCAAGAATGCTAAGTCTGGTGGTTAGACTTGGCTAAGTTGGTAGTTGGTGCCAAGATTTAGGATATTTTTAAAGTCTTGGTTTTCTAGATTTAATGGTTGGCATGCTCTCTTTATATTAAAAAATGACTAATGTAAATATCTTGGTGAAAGAAATTTTTCATTTTGGTTGGTTTTCAAGATTTCCAAGTTTGGTGGTGAGACTTGGCTAAGTTGGTGCTTGGTGCCAAGATTTGGGACATTTTTAAAGTCTTGGTTTTTGAGATTTAATTGTTTGAATGAACTCTTTATATCTCCAAATGACTACTGTAAAAATATTTGTGCAAGAAATTTTACATTTTTGTTGGTTTTCAAGATTGCCAAGTCTGGTGGTTAGACTTTGCTAAGTTGGTGCTTGGTACCAAGATTAAGGAAATTTTTAAAGTCTTAGTTTTTGAGATTTAATGGTTGGAATGCACTCTTAATCTTAAAAAATGACAGATGTAAATATCTTGGTGTAAAAAAATTTTCAATTTGGATGGTTTTCAAGCTAGATTACTGGGTGCGTGAAGCGAAGATTTGGGAGATTTTCAATGTCTTGGTTTTTGAGATTTAACGGTTGGAATGCACTCTTTAATTTACCAAATGACTACTGTAAAAATCTGGGTGCATGAAATTTTTCATTTTGGTTGGTTTTCAAGATTGCCAAGTTTGGGGGTGAATCTTAGCTAAGTTGGTGCATGGTGAAAAATTTTGGAAATATTCAAAGTCTTGATATTTAAGATTTTATGTTTGGAATGCTCTCTTTATATCACAAAATGACTTACATAAAAATCATGGTGCAAGAAAGTTTTCATTTTGGATGGTTTTGAAGCTAGCTTAGTGGGTCGTGCCAAGATTTTGGAAATTTTCAAAGTCTTGGTTTTTGAGATTTAATGGTTTGAATGAACTCTTTATATCTCCAAATGACTACTGTAAAAATCTTTGTGCAAGAAATTTTACCTTTTGGTTGATTTTCAAGATTGCCAAGTTTGGTGGTGAGACTTGGCTAAGTTGGTGCTTGCTTGGTGCCAAGATTTGGGACTATTTCAAAGTCTTGGTTTTTGAGATTTAATGCTTGGAATGCACTCTTTATATCACCAAATGACTATTGTAAAAATCTTTGTGCAAGAATTTTTTTCACTTTTGTTGGTTTTCAAGATTGCCAAGTCTGGTGGTTAGACTTTGCTAAGTTGGTGCTTGGTGCCAAGATTTAGGAAATTTTTAAAGTCTTGGTTTTCTAGATTTAATGGTTGGAATGCACTCTTTATTTTAAAAAATGACTGATGTAAAAATCTTGGTGAAGAAATTTTTCATTTTGGTTGGTTTTCAAGATTGCCAAGTTTGGTGGTGAGACTTGGGTAAGTTGGTGATTGGTGCCAAGATTTGGGACATTTTCAAGGTCTTGGTTTTTGAGATTTAATGATTGGAATGCAGTCTTTATATCACCAAATGAGTGATATAAAAATCATGGTGCAAGAAATGTTTCATTTTGGATGGTTTTCAAGCTAGCTTAATGGGTGCGTGAAGCCAAGATTTGGGAAATTTTCAAAGTCTTGGTTTTTGAGATTTAATGGTTGGAATACACTCTTTATATCACCAAATGACTACTGTAAAAATCTTGGTGCATGAAACTTTTCATTTTGGTTGGTTTTCAAGATTGCCAAGTTTGGTGGTGAATCTTAGCTAGGTTGGTACATGGTGCAAAGATTTAGGAAATTTTCAAAGTCTTGGTTTTTGAGATTCAATGGTTGGATCGCACTCTTTATATTAAAAGATGGCTGATGTAAAAATCTTGGTGTAAGAAAATTTTCAATTTGGATCGTTTCCAAGCTAGATTAGTGGGTGCGTGAAGCGAAGATTTGGGAACTTTTCAATGTCTTGGTTTTTGAGATTTAACGGTTTGAATGCACTCTTTAGTTTACCTTATAACTACTGTAAAAATCTTGGTGCATGAAATTTTTCATTTTGGTTGGTTTTCAAGATTGCCAAGTTTGGTGGTGAATCTTAGTTAAGTTGGTGCATGGTGAAAAATTTTGGAAATATTCAAGGTCTTGATATTTAAGATTTTATGTTTGGAATGCACTCTTTATATCACAAAATGACTTATATAAAAATCATGGTGCAAGAAATTTTCATTTTGGATGGTTTTCAAGCTAGCTTAGTGGGTGCGTCGTGCCAAGATTTGGGACATTTTCAACGTCTTGGTTTTTAAGATTTAATGCTTGGAATGCACTCTTTATATCTCCAAATGAATATTTTAAAAATCTTTGTGCAAGAAATTTTATTTTTTGGTTTCTTTTCAAGATTGCCAAGTTTGGTGGTGAGACTTGGCTAAGTTGGTGCTTGCTTGGTGCCAAGATTTCGGACATTTTCAAAGTCTTGGTTTTGGAGATTTAATGCTTCGAATACACTCTTTATATCACCAAATGACTATTACAAAATATTTGTGCAAGAAATTTTACATTTTGGTTGGTTTTCAAGATCGCCAAGTTTTGTGGTGAGACTTGGTTAAGTTGGTGCTTGGTGCCAAGATTTGGGACATTTTCAACGTCTTTGTTTTTGAAATTTAATGCTGGGAATGCACTCTTTATATCACCAAATGACTACTGTAAAAATCTTTGTGCAAGAATTTATTCATTTTTGTTGGTTTTCAAGATTGCCAAGTCTTGTGGTTAGACTTTGCTAAGTTGGTGCTTGTTACCAAGATTAAGGAAATTTTTAAAGTCTTGGTTTTTGAGATTTAATGGTTGGAATGCACTCTTTATCTTAAAAAATGACAGATGTAAATATGTTGGTGTAAGAAAATTTTCAATTTGGATGGTTTTCAAGCTAGATTAGTGGGTGCGTGAAGCGAAGATTTGGGAAATTTTCAATGTCTTGGTTTTTGGGATTGAACGGTTGGAATGCACTCTTTAATTTACCAAATGACTACTGTAAAAATCTTGGTGCATGAAATTTTTCATTTTGGTTGGTTTTCAAGATTGCCAAGTTTGGTGGTGAATCTTAGCTAAGTTGGTGCACGGTGAAAAATTTTGGATATATTCAAAGACTTGATATTTAAGATTTTATGTTTGGAATGCACTCTTTATATCACAAAATGACTTATATAAAAGTCATGGTGCAAGAAATTTTTCATTTTGGATGGTTTTCAAGCTAGCTTAGTGGGTGCGTCGTGCCAAGATTTGGGAAATTTTCAAAGTCTTGGTTTTAGAGATTTAATGGTTTCAATGAATTCTTTATATCTCCAAATGACTACTGTAAAAATCTTTGTGCAAGAAATTTTACATTTTGGTTGGTTTTCAAGATTGCCAAGTTTCGTGGTGACACTTGGCTAAGTTGGTGCTTGCTTGGTGCCAAGATTTGGGACATTTTCAAAGTCTTGGTTTTTAAGATGTAATGCTTGGAATGCACTCTTTATATCACCAAATGACTACTGTAAAAATCTTTGTGCAAGAATTTTTTTCATTTTTGTTGGTTTTCAAGAATGCTAAGTCTGGTGGTTAGACTTGGCTAAGTTGGTAGTTCGTGCCAAGACTTAGGAAATTTTTAAATTCTTGGTTTTCTAGATTTAATGGTTGGAATGCTCTCTTTATATTAAAAAATGACTGATGTAAATATCTTGGTGAAAGAAATTTTTCATTTTGGTTGGTTTTCAAGATTTCCAAGTTTGGTGGTGAGACTTGGCTAAGTTGGTGCTTGGTGCCAAGATTTGGGACATTTTTAAAGTCTTGGTTTTTGAGATTTAATGGTTTGAATGAACTCTTTATATTTCCAAATGACTACTGTAAAAATATTTGTGCAAGAAATTTTACATTTTTGTTGGTTTTCAAGATTGCCAAGTCTGGTGGTTAGACTTTGCTAAGTTGGTGCTTGGTACCAAGATTAAGGAAATTTTTAAAGTCTTAGTTTTTGAGATTTAATGGTTGGAATTCACTCTTAATCTTAAAAAATGACAGATGTAAATATCTTGGTGTAAAAAAATTTTCAATTTGGATGGTTTTCAAGCTAGATTAGTGGGTGCGTGAAGCAAAGATTTGGGAGATTTTCAATGTCTTGGTTTTTTAGATTTAACGGTTGGAATGCACTCTTTAATTTACCAAATGACTACTCTAAAAATCTTGGTGCATGAAATTTTTCATTTTGCTTGGTTTTCAAGATTGCCAAATTTGGGGGTGAATCTTAGCTAAGTTGGTGCATGGTGAAAAATTTTGGAAATATTCAAAGTCTTGATATTTAAGATTTTATGTTTGGAATGCACTCTTTATATCACAAAATGACTTACATAAAAATCATGGTGCAAGAAAGTTTTCATTTTGGATGGTTTTGAAGCTAGCTTAGTGGGTCGTGCCAAGATTTTGGAAATTTTCAAAGTCTTGGTTTTTGAGATTTAATGGTTTGAATGAACTCTTTATATCTCCAAATGACTACTGTAAAAATCTTTGTGCAAGAAATTTTACATTTTGGTTGATTTTCAAGATTGCCAAGTTTGGTGGTGAGACTTGGCTAAGTTGATGGTTGCTTGGTGCCAAGATTTGGGACTATTTCAAAGTCTTGGTTTTTGAGATTTAATGCTTGGAATGCACTCTTTATATCACCAAATGACTATTGTAAAAATCTTTGCGCAAAAATTTTTTTCATTTTTGTTGGTTTTCAAGATTGCCAAGTGTGGTGGTTAGACTTTGCTAAGTTGGTGCTTGGTGCCAAGATTTAGGAAATTTTTAAAGTCTTGGTTTTCTAGATTTAATGGTTGGAATGAACTCTTTATATTAAAAAATGACTGATGTAAAAATCTTGGTGAAAGAAATTTTTCATTTTGGTTGGTTTTCAAGATTGCCAAGTTTGGTGGTGAGACTTGGCTAAGTTGGTGATTGGTGCCAAGATTTGGGACATTTTCAAGGTCTTGGTTTTTGAGATTTAATGATTGGAATGCAGTCTTTATATCACCAAATGAGTGATATAAAAATCATGGTGCAAGAAATGTTTCATTTTGGATGGTTTTCAAGCTAGCTTAATGGGTGCGTGAAGCCAAGATTTGGGAAATTTTCAAAGTCTTGGTTTTTGAGATTTAATGGTTGGAATACACTCTTTATATCACCAAATGACTACTGTAAAAATCTTGGTGCATGAAACTTTTCATTTTGGTTGGTTTTCAAGATTGCCAAGTTTGGTGGCGAATCTTAGCTAGGTTGGTACATGGTGCCAAGATTTAGGAAATTTTCAAAGTCTTGGTTTTTGAGATTCAATGGTTGGATCGCACTCTTTATATTAAAAGATGGCTGATGTAAAAATCTTGGTGTAAGAAAATTTTCAATTTGGATGGTTTCCAAGCTAGATTAGTGGGTGCGTGAAGCGAAGATTTGGGAAATTTTCAATGTCTTGGTTTTTGAGATTTAACAGTTGGAATGCACTCTTTAATTTACCAAATGACTACTGTAAAAATCTTGGTGCATGAAATTTTTCATATTGGTTGGTTTTCAAAATTGCCAAGTTTGGTGGTCAATCTTAGCTAAGTTGGTGCATGGTGAAAAATTTTGGAAATATTCATAGTCTTGATATTTAAGATTTTATGTTTCGAATGCACTCTTTATATCACAAAATGACTTATATAAAAATCATGGTTCAAGAAAGTTTTCATTTTGGATGGTTTTCAAGCTAGCTTAGTGGGTGCGTCGTGCTAAGATTTGGGAAATTTTCAAAGTCTTGGTTTTTGAGATTTAATGGTTTGAATGAACTCTTTATATCTCCAAATGACTACTGTAAAAATCTTTGTGCAAGAGATTTTACATTTTGGTTGGTTTTCAAGAATGCCAAGTTTGGTGGTGAGACTTGGCTAAGTTGGTGCTTGCTTGGTCCCAAGATTTGGGACATTTTCAAAGTCTTGGTTTTTTAGACTTAATGCTTGGAATGCATTCTTTATATCACAAAATGACAACTGTAAAAATCTTTATGCAAGAATTTTTTCATTTTTGTTGGTTTTCAAGATTGCCAAGTCTGGTGGTTAGACTTTGCTAAGTTGGTGCTTGGTGCCAAGATTTAGGAAATTTTTAAAGTCTTGGTTTTCCAGATTTAATGGTTGGAATGTACACTTTATATTAAAAAATGACTGATGTAAATATCTTGGTGGAAGAAATTTTTCAATTTGGATGGTTTTCAAGCTAGATTAGTGGGTGCGTGAAGCGAAGATTTGGGAAATTTTCAATGTCTTGGTTTTTCGGATTTAACAGTTGGAATGCGCTCTTTATATCACCAAATGACTACTGTAAAAATCTTGGTGCATGAAACTTTTTATTTTGGTTGGTTTTCAAGATTGCCAAGTTTGGTGATGAATCTTAGCTAGGTTGGTACTTGGTTCCAAGATTTATGAAATTTTCAAAGTCTTGGTTTTTGAGATTTAAGGGTTGGATCACACTCTTTATATTAAAAAATGGCTGATGTAAAAATCTTGGTGTAAGAAATTTTTCATTTTGGATGGTTTTCATGCTAGCTTAGTGGGTGCGTCATGCCAAGATTTGGGAAATTTTCAAAGTCTTGGTTTTTTATATTTAATGGTTTGAATGAACTCTTTATATCTCTAAATGACTACTGTAAAAATCTTTGTGCAGGAAATTTTTCATTTCGGTTGGTTTTCAAGAATGCCAAGTTTGGTTGTGAGACTTGGCTAAGTTGGTGCTTGCTTGGTGCCACAATTTGGGACATTTTCAAAGTCTTGGTTTTGGAGATTTAATGCATGGAATGCACTCTTTGTATCACCAAATGACTACTGTAAAAATCTTTGTGCAAGATTTTTTTCATTTTTGTTGCTTTTCAAGATTGCAAAGTCTGGTGGTTAGACTTTGCTAAGTTGGTGCTTGGTGCCAAGATTTAGGAAATTTTTAAAGTCTTGGTTTTTGAGATTTAATGGTTGGAATGTACTCTTTATATTAAAAAATGACTGATGTAAATATCTTGGTGAAAGAAATTTTTCAATTTGGATGGTTTTCAAGCTTGATTAGTGGGTGCGTGATGCGAAGATTTGGGAAATTTTCAATGTCTTGGTTTTTCAGATTTAATGGTTTGAATGAACTCTTTATATCTCCAAATGACTATTGTAAAAATCTTTGTCCAAGAAATTTTTCATTTTGGATGGTTTTCAAGATTGCCAAGTTTGGTGGTGAGACTTGGCTAAGTTGGTGCTTGGTGCCAAGATTTGGGACATTTTCAAAGTCTTGGTTTTTGAGATTTAATGGTTTGAATGAACTCTTTATATCTCCAAATGACTACTGTAAAAATATTTGTGCAAGAAATTTTACATTTTGGTTGGTTTTCAAGATCGCCAAGTTTTGTGGTGAGACTTGGCTAAGTTGGTGCTTGGTGCCAAGATTTGGGACGTTTTCCAAGTCTTGGTTTTTGAGATTTAATGCTTGGAATGCACTCTTTATATCACCAAATGACTACTGCAAAATTCTTTGTGCAGGAATTTATTCATTTTTGTTGGTTTTCAAGATTGCCAAGTCTGGTGGTTAGACTTTGCTAAGTTGGTGCTTGGTACCAAGATTAAGGAAATTTTTAAAGTCTTGGTTTTTGAGATTTAATGGTTGGAATGCACTCTTTATCTTAAAATATGACAGATGCAAATATCTTGGTGTAAGAAAATTTTCAATTTGGATGGTTTTCAAGCTAGATTAGTGGGTGCGTGAAGCGAAGATTTGGGAAATTTTCAATGTCTTGGATTTTGAGATTTAACGGTTGGAATGCACTCTTTAATTTACGAAATGACTAATTTAAAAATCTTGGTGCATGAAATTTTTCATTTTGGTTGGTTTTCAAGATTGCCAAGTTTGGTGGTGAATCTTAGCTAAGTTTGTGCATGGTGAAAAATTTTGGAAATATTCAAAGTCTTGATATTTAAGATTTTATGTTTGGAATGCACTCTTTATATCACAAAATGACTTACATAAAAATCATGGTGCAAGAAATTTTTCATTTTGGATGGTTTTCAAGCTAGCTTAGTGGGTCGTGCCAAGATTTGGGAAATTTTCAAAGTCTTGGTTTTTGAGATTTAATGGTTTGAATGAACTCTTTATATCTCAAAATGAGTACTGTAAAAATCTTTGTGCAAGAAATTTTAGATTTTGGTTGGTTTTCAACATTGCCAAGTTTGGTGGTGAGACTTCGTTAAGTTGGTGCTTGCTTGGTGCCAAGATTTTGGACATTTTCAAAGTCTCGGTTTTTGAGATTTAATGCTTGGAATGCACTCTTTATATCACCAAATTACTACTATAAAATCTTTGTGCAAGGATTTTTTCATTTTTGTTAGTTTTCAAGGTTGCCAAGTCTGGTGGTTAGACTTTGCTAGGTTGGTGCTTGGTGCCAAGATTTAGGGAATTTTTAAAGTCTTAGTTTTCTAGATTTAATGGTTGGAATGCACTCTTTATATTAAAAAATGACTGATGTAAATATCTTGGTGAAAGAAATTTTTCATTTTGGTTGGTTTTCAAGATTGCCAAGTTTGGTGGTGAGACTTGGCTAAGTTGGTGATTGGTGCCAAGATTTGGGACATTTTCAAAGTCTTGGTTTTTGAGATTTAATGCTTGGAATGCACTCTTTATATCACCAAATGAGTGATATAAAAATCATGGTGCAAAAAATGTTTCATTTTGGATGGTTTTCAAGCTAGCTTAATGGGTGCGTGAAGCCAAGATTTGGGAAATTTCAAAGTCTTGGTTTTTGAGATTTAATGGTTGGAATACACTGTTTAAATCACCAAATGACTACTGTAAAAATCTTGGTGCATGAAACTTTTCATTTTGGTTGGTTTTCAAGATTGCCAAGTTTGGTGGTGAATCTTAGCTAAGTTGGTACATGGTGCCAAGATTTAGGAAATTTTCAAAGTCTTGGTTTTTGAGATTCAATGGTTGGATCGCACTCTTTGTATTAAAAAATGGCTCATGTAAAAATCTTGGTGTAAGAAAATTTTCAATTTGGATGGTTTTCAAGCTAGATTAGTGGGTGCGTGAAGCGAAGATTTGAGAAATTTTCAATGTCTTCGTTTTTGAGATTTAACGGTTGGAATGCACTCTTTAATTTACCAAATGACTACTGTAAAAATCTTGGTGCATGAAATTTTTCATTTTGGTTGGTTTTCAAGATTGTCAAGTTTGGTGGTGAATCTTAGCTAAGTTGGTGCATGGTGAAAAATTTTGGAAATATTCAAAGTCTTGATATTTAAGATTTTATGTTTGGAATGCACTCTTTATATCAGAAAATGACTTACATAAAAATCATGGTGCAAGAAATTTTTCATTTTGGATGGTTTTCAGGCAAGCTTAGTGGGTCGAGCCAAGATTTGGGAAATTTTCAAAGTCTTGGTTTTTGAGATGTAACGGTTTGAATGAACTCTTTATATCTCCAAATGACTACTGTAAAAATCCTTGTGCAAGAAATTTTACATTTTGGTTGGTTTTCAAGATTGCCAAGTTTGGTGGTGAGACTCGGCTAAGTTGGTGCTTGCTTGGTGCCAAGATTTGGGACATTTTCAAAGTCTCAGTTGTTGAGATTTAATGCTTCGAATGCACTCTTTATATCACCAAATGACTACTGTAAAAATCTTTGTGCAAGAATTTTTTCATTTTTTTTGGTTTTCAAGATTGCCAAGTCTGGTGCTTAGACTTTGCTAAGTTGGTGCTTGGTGCCAAGATTTAGGAAATTTTTGAAGTCTTAGTTTTTGAGATTTAATGGTTGGATCGCACTCTTTATATTAAAAAATGGCTGATGTAAAAATCTTGGTGTAAGAAAATTTTCAATTTGGATGGTTTTCAAGCTAGATTAGTGGGTGCGTGAAGCGAAGATTTGGTAAATTTTCAATGTCTTGGTTTTTTAAATTTAATGGTTGGAATGCACTCTTTAAATTACCAAATGACTACTGTAAAAATCTTGGTGCATGAAATTTTTCATTTTGGTTGGTTTTCAAGATTGTCAAGTTTGGTGGTGAATCTTAGCTAAGTTGGTGCATGGTGAAAAATTTTAGAAATATTCAAAGTCTTGATATTTAAGATTTTATGTTTGGAATGCATTCTTTATATCACAAAATGACTTACATAAAAATCATGGTGCAAGAAATTTTTCATTTTGGATGGTTTTCAAGCTAGCTTAGTGGGTCGTGCCAAGATTTGGGAAATATTCAAAGTCTTGGTTTTTTAGATTTAATGGTTTGAATGAACTCTTTATATCTCCAAATGACTACTGTAAAAATCTTTGTGCAAGAAATTTTACATTTTGGTTGGTTTTCAAGAATGTCAAGTTTGGTGGTGAGACTTGGCTAAGTTGGTGCTTGCTTGGTGCCAAGATTTCGGACATTTTCAAAGTCTTGGTTTTGGAGATTTAATGCTTCGAATACACTCTTTATATCACCAAATGACTATTACAAAATCTTTGTGCAAGAATTTTTTCATTTTTGTTGGTTTTCAAGATTGTCAAGTCTGGTGGTTAGACTTTGCTAAGTTGGTGCTTGGTGCCAAGATTTAGGAAATTTTTAAAGTGTTGGTTTTTGAGATTTAATAGTTGGAATGTACTCTTTATATTAAAAAATGACTGCTGTAAATATCCTAGAGGAAGAAATTTTTCAATTTGGATGGATTTCAAGCTTGATTAGTGGGTGCGTGAAGCGAAGATTTGGGAAATTTTCAAAGTCTTGGTTTTTGAGATTTAATGGTTTGAATGAACTCTTTATATCTCCAAATGACTACTGTAAAAATATTTGTGCAAGAAATTTTACATTTTGGTTGGTTTTCAAGATCGCCAAGTATTGTGGTGAGACTTGGCTAAGTTGGTGCTTGGTGCCAACATTTGGGACATTTTCAAAGTCTTGGTTTTTGAGATTTAATGTTTGGAATGCACTGTTTATATCACCAAATGAGTGATATAAAAATCATGGTGCAAGAAATATTTCATTTTTGAAGGCTTTCAAGCTAGCTTAATGGGTGCGTGAAGCCAAGTTTTGGGAAATTTTCAAAGTCTTGGTTTTTGAGATTTAATGGTTGGAATACACTCTTTATATCACCAAATGACTACTGTAAAAATCTTGGTGCATGAAACTTTTCGTTTTGGTTGCTTTTCAAGATTGCCAAGTTTGGTGGTGAATCTTACCTAAGTGGGTACTTGGTGCCAAGATTTAGGAAATTTTCAAAGTCTTGGTTTTTGAGATTTAATGCTTGGAATGCACTCTTTATATCAACAAATGATTGCTGCAAAAATCTATTTACTAGAAATATTTCATTTTGGTTGGTTTTCAAGCTAGCGAAGTTTAGTGGTGAGACTTAGCTAATTTGTTTGCTTGGTTGGTGCCAAGATTTGCGAAATTTTCAAAGTCTTGATTTTTGCGATGTGATGGTTGGAATACACTCTTTATATCACTAAATGACTGCTGTAAAAATATTGGTGCAAGAAATTTTTGATTTTTGTTAGTTTTCAAAGTAGCCATGTTTGGTGGTGAATCTGAGCTATGTTGGTGCTTGGTGCCAAGATTTGGGAAATTTCAAAAGTCTTGGTTTTTGAGATTTAATGGATGGAATGCACTCTTTATAACAAAAAATGACTGTTGTAAAAATCTTGGTGCAAGAAATTTTTCAATTTGGATGGTTTTCAAGCTAGATTAGTTGGTGCGTGAAGCGAAGATTTGGGAAATTTTAAATGTCTTGGTTTTTGAGATTTAACGATTGGAATGCACTCTTTAATTTACCCAATGACTACTATAAAAATCTTGGTGCATGAAATTTTTAATTTTGGTTGGTTTTCAAGATTGCCAAGTTTGGTGGTGAATCTTAGCTAAGTTGGTGCATGGTGAAAAATTTTGGAAATATTCAAAGTCTTGGTATTTAAGATTTGATGTTTGGAATGAATTCTTTTTATCACAAAATGACTTATATAAAAATCATGGTGCAAGAAATTCTTCATTTTGGATGGTTTTCAAGCTAGCTTAGTGGGTGCGTCGTGCCAAGATTTGGGAAATTTTCAAAGTCTTGGTTTTGAGATTTAATGGTTTGAATGAACTCTTTATATCTCCAAATGACTACTGTAAAAATCTTTGTGCAAGAAATTTGTCATTTTGTTTGGTTTTCAAGATTGCCAAGTTTGGTGGTGAGACTTGGCTAAGTTGGTGCTTGGTGCCAAGATTTGGGACATTTTCAAAGTCATGGTTTTTGAGATTTAATGCTTGGAATGCACTCTTTATATTAACAAATGATTGCTGCAAAAATCTTGTTACAAGAAATTTTTCATTTTGGTTGGTTTTCAACCTAGCGAAGTTTAGTTGTGAGACTTGGCTAATTTGTTTGCTTGGTTGGTGCCAAGATTTGGGAAATTTTCAAAGTCTTGATTTTTGCGATGTGATTGTTGGAATACACTCTTTATATCACTAAATGAGTGCTGTAAAAATATTGGTGCAAGAAATTTTTGATTTTGGTTGGTTTTCAAAGTAGCCAGGTTTGGTGGTGAATTTGAGCTAAGATGGTGCTTGTGCCAAGATATGGGAAATTTGAAAAGTCTAGGTTTTTGAGATTTAATGGATGGAATGCACTCTTTATATCAAAAAATGACTGTTGTAAAAATCTTGGTGCAAGAAATTTTTAAATTTGGATGGTTTTCAAGATTGCCATGTTTGGTGGTGAGACTTGGCTAAGTTGGTGCTTGATGCCAAGATTTGGGACATTTTCAAAGTCTTGGTTTCTGAGATTTAATGCTTGGAATGCTCTCTTTATATCAACAAATGATTGCTGCAAAAATCATGTTACACGAAATTTTTCATTTTGGTTGGTTTTCAAGATAGGGACGTTTAGTGGTGAGGCTTGTCTAATTTGTTTGCTTGGTTGGTGCCAAGATTTGGAAAATTTTCAAAGTCTTGATTTTTGCGATGTGATGATTCGAATACACTCTTTATATCAGTAAATGAGTGCTGTAAAAATATTGGTGCAAGAAATTTTTGATTTTGGTTGGTTTTCAAAGTAGCCAGTTTGGTGGTGAATATGAGCTAAGATGGTGCTTGTGCCAAGATATGGGAAATTTGAAAAGTCTAGGTTTTTGAGATTTAATGGATGGAATGCACTCTCTATATCAAAAAATGACTGTTGTAAAAATCTTGGTGCAAGAAATTTTTAAATTTGGATGGCTTTCAAGATTGCCATGTTTGGTGGTGAGACTTGGCTAAGTTGGTGCTTGATGCCAAGATTTGGGACATTTTCAAAGTCTTGGTTTTTGAGATTTAATGCTTGGAATGCTCTCTTTATATCAACAAATGATTGCTGCAAAAATCATGTTACACGAAATTTTTCATTTTGGTTGGTTTTCAAGCTAGGGACGTTTAGTGGTGAGGCTTGGCTAATTTGTTTGCTTGGTTGGTGCCAAGATTTGGGAAATTTTCAAAGTCTTGATTTTTGCGATGTGATGGTTGGAATACACTCTTTATATCACTAAATGAGTGCTGTAAAAATATTGGTGCAAGAAATTTTTGATTTTGTTTGGCTTTCAAAGTAACCAGGTTTGGTGGTGAATGTGAGCTAAGATGGTGCTCGTGCCAAGATATGGGAAATTTGAAAAGTCTAGGTTTTTGAGATTTAATGGATGGAATGCACTCTTTAAATCAAAAAATGACTGTTGTAAAAATCTTGGTGCAAGAAATTTTTAAATTTGGATGGTTTTCAAGATTGCCATGTTTGGTGGTGAGACTTGGCTAAGTTGGTGCTTAATGCCAAGATTTGGGACATTTTCAAAGTCTTGGTTTCTGAGATTTAATGCTTGGAATGCTCTCTTTATATCAACAAATGATTGCTGCAAAAATCATGTTACACGAAATTTTTCATTTTGGTTGGTTTTCAAGCTAGGGACGTTTAGTGGTGAGGCTTGGCTAATTTGTTTGCTTGGTTGGTGCCAAGATTTGGGAAATTTTCAAAGTCTTGATTTTTTCGATGTGATGGTTGGAATACACTCTTTATATCACTAAATGAGTGTTGTAAAAATATTGGTGCAAGAAATTTTTGATTTTGGTTGGTTTTCAAGATTGCCAAGTTTGGTGGTGAATCTTAGCTAAGTTGGTGCATGGTGAAAAATTTTGGAAATATTCAAAGTCTTGATATTTAAGATTTGATGTTTGGAATGAATTCTTTATATCACAAAATACTTATAAAAAATCATGGTGCAAGAAATTTTTCATTTTGGATGGTTTTCAAGCTAGCTTAGTGGGTGCGTCGTGCCAAGATTTGGGAAATTTTCAAAGTCTTGGTTTTGAGATTTAATGGTTTGAATGAACTCTTTATATCTCCAAATGACTACTGTAAAAATCTTTGTGCAAGAAATTTGTCATTTTGTTTGGTTTTCAAGATTGCCAAGTTTGGTGGTAAGACTTGGCTAAGTTGGTGCTTGGTGCCAAGATTTGGGACATTTTCAAAGTCTTTGTTTTTGAGATTTAATGCTTGGAATGCACTCTTTATATCAACAAATGATTGTTGCAACAATCTTGTTACAAGAAATTTTTCATTTTTGTTGGTTTTCAAGCTAGCGAAGTTTAGTGGTGAGACTTGGCTAATTTTGTTTGCTTGGTTGGTGCCAAGATTTGGGAAATTTTCAAAGTCTTGATTTTTGCGATGTGATGGTTGGAATACACTCTTTGTATCACTAAATGAGTGTTGTAAAAATATTGGTGCTAGAATTTTTTGATTTTGGTTGGTTTTCAAAGTAGCCAAGTTTGGTGGTGAATCTGAGCTAAGATGGTGCTTGTGCCAAGATATGGGAAATTTGAAAAGTCTAGGTTTTTGAGATTTAATGGATGCAATGCACTCTTTATAGCAAAAAATGACTGTTGTAAAAATCTTGGTGCAAGAAATTTTTAAATTTGGATGGTTTTCAAGATTGCCATGTTTGGTGGTGAGACTTGACTAAGTTGGTGCTTGATGCCAAGATTTGGGACATTTTCAAAGTCTTGGTTTTTGAGATTTAATGCTTGGAATGCTCTCTTTATATCAAAAAATGATTGCTGCAAAAATCATGTTACACGAAATTTTTCATTTTTGTTGGTTTTCAAGCTAGGGACGTTTAGTGGTGAGGCTTGGCTAATTTGTTTGCTTGGTTGGTGCCAAGATTTGGGAAATTTTCAATGTCTTGATTTTTGCGATGTGATGGTTGGAATACACTCTTTATATCACTAAATGACTGCTGTAAAAATATTGGTGCAAGAAATTTTTGATTTTTGTTAGTTTTCAAAGTAGCCATGTTTGGTGGTGAATCTGAGCTAAGTTGGTGCTAGGTGCCAAGATTTGGGAAATTTAAAAAGTCTTGGTTTTTGAGATTTAATGGATGGAATGCACTCTTTATAAAAAAAAATTACTGTTGTAAAAATCTTGGTGCAAGAAATTTTTCAATTTGGAATGTTTTCAAGCTAGATTAGTTGGTGCGTGAAGCGAAGATTTGGGAAATTTTAAATGTCTTGGTTTTTGAGATTTAACGATTGGAATGCACTCTTTAATTTACCCAATGACTACTACAAAATCTTGGTGCATGAAATTTTTCATTTTGGTTGGTTTTCAAGATTGCCAAGTTTGGTGGTGAATCTTAGCTAAGTTCGTGCATGGTGAAAAATTTTGGAAATATTCAAAGTCTTGATATTTAAGATTTGATGTTTGGAATGAATTCTTTATATCACAAAATGACTTATATAAAAATCATGGTGCAAGAAATTTTTCATTTTGGATGGTTTTCAAGCTAGCTTAGTGGGTGCGTCGTGCCAAGATTTGGGAAATTTTCAAAGTCTTGGTTTTGAGATTTAATGGTTTGAATGAACTCTTTATATCTCCCAATGACTACTGTAAAATTCTTTGAGCAAGAAATTTGTCATTTTGTTTGGTTTTCAAGATTGCCAAGTTTGGTGGTGAGACTTGGCTAAGTTGGTGCTTGGTGCCAGGATTTGGGACATTTTCAAAGTCTTGGTTTTTGAGATTTAATGCTTAGAATGCACTCTTTATATCAGCAAATGACTACTGTAAAAATCTTTGTGCAAGACATTTGTCATTTTGTTTGGTTTTCCAGATTGCCAAGTTTGGTGGTGAGACTTGGCTAAGTTGGTGCTTGGTGCCAAGATTTGGGACATTTTCAAAGTCTTGGTTTTTGAGATTTAATGCTTGGAATGCACTCTGTATATCACCAAATGACTACGGTAAAAATCTTTGTGCAAGAATTTTTTCATTTTTGTTGGTTTTAAAGATTGCCAAGTCTGGTGGTTAGACTTTGCTAAGTTGGTGCTTTGTGCCAAGATTTAGGAAATTTTTAAAGTCCTGGTTTTTGAGATTTAATGGTTGGAATGTACTCTTTATATTAAAAAATGACTGATGTAAATATCTTGGTGGAAGAAAGTTTTCAATTTGGATGGTTTTCAAGCTTGATTAGTGGGTGCGTGAAGCGAAGATTTGGGAAATTTTCAATGTCTTGGTTTTTAGGATTTAACGGTTGGAATGCACTCTTTATATCACCAAATGACTACTGTAAAAATCTTGGTGCATGAAATTTTTTATTTTGGTTGGTTTTCAAGATTGCCAAGTTTGTTGGTGAATCTTAGCTAAGTTGGTGCATGGTGCAAAATTTTGGAAATATTCAAAGTCTTGATTTTTAAGATTTGATGTTTGGAATGCCCGCTTTATATCACCAAATGACTTATATAAAAATCATGGTGCAAGAAATTTTTCATTTTGGATGGTTTTCAAGCTAGCTTAGTGGGTGCGTCATGCCAAGATTTGGGAAATTTTCAATGTCTTAGTTTTTGAGATTTAATGGTTTGAATGAACTCTTTATATCTCCAAATGACTACTGTAAAAATCTTTGTGCAAGAAATTTTTCATTTTGGTTGGTTTCCAAGATTGCCAAGTTTGGTGGGGAGACTTGGCTAAGTTGGTGCTTGGTGCCAAGATTTCGGACATTTTCAAAGTCTTGGTTTTTGAGATTTAATGGTTTGAATGAACTCTTTATATATCCAAATGACTACTGTAAAAATCTTTGTGCAAGATATTTTACATTTTGGTTGGTTTTCAAGATTTCAAAGTCTGGTGGTTAGACTTTGCTAAATTGGTGCTTGGTACCAAGATTAAGGAAATTTTTAAAGTCCTTGTTTTTGAGATTTAATGGTTGGAATGCACTCTTTATATTAAAAATGAAAGATGTAAATATATTGGTGGAAGAAATTTTTTCAATTTGGATGGTTTTCAAGCTAGATTAGTGGGTGCGTGAAGCGAAGATTTGGGAAATTTTAAATGTCTTGGTTTTTGAGATTTAACGATTGGAATGCACTCTTTAATTTACCCAATGACTACTATAATAATCTTGGTGCATGAAATTTTTCATTTTGGTTGGTTTTCAAGATTGCCAAGTTTGGTGGTGAATCTTAGCTAAGTTGGTGCATGGTGAAAAATTTTGGAAATATTCCAAGTCTTGATATATAAGATTTGATGTTTGGAATGAATTCTTTATATCACAAAATGACTTATATAAAAATCATGGTGCAAGAAATTTCTCATTTTGGATGGTTTTCAAGCTAGCTTAGTGGGTGCGTCGTGCCAAGATTTGGGAAATTTTCAAAGTCTTGGTTTTGAGATTTAATGGTTTGAATGAACTCTTTTTATCTCCAAATGACAACTGTAAAAATCTTTGTGCAAGAAATTTGTCATTTTGTTTGGTTTTCAAGATTGCCAAGTTTGATGGTGAGACTTGGCTAAGTTGGTGCTTGGTGCCAAGATTTGGGACATTTTCAAAGTCTTGGTTTTTGAGATTTAATGCTTGGAATGCACTCTTTATATCCGCAAATGACTACTATAAAAATCTTTGTGCAAGAAATTTGTCATTTTGTTTGGTTTTCAAGATTGCCAAGTTTGGTGGTGCGACTTGGCTAAGTTGGTGCTTGGTGCCAAGATTTGGGACATTTTCAAAGTCTTGGTTTTTGAGATTTAATGTTTGGAATGCACTCTTTATATCACCAAATGACTACTGTAAAAATCTTTGTGCACAAATTTTTTCATTTTTGTTGGTTTTCAAGATTGCCAAGTCTGGTGGTTAGACATTGCTAAGTTGGTGCTTTGTGCAAAGATTTAGGAAATTTTTAAAGTCCTGGTTTTTGAGATTTAATGGTTGGAATGTATTCTTTATATTAAAAAATGACTGATGTAAATATCTTGGTGGAAGAAAGTTTTCAATTTGGATGGTTTTCAAGCTAGATTAGTGGGTGCATGAAGCGAAGATTTGGGAAATTTTCAATGTCTTGGTTTTAAGGATTTAACGGTTGGAATGCACTCTTTATATCACCAAATGACTACTGTAAAAATCTTGGTGCATGAAATTTTTTATTTTGGTTGGTTTTCAAGATTGCCAACTTTGTTGGTGAATCTTGGCTTAGTTGGTTCATGGTGCAAAATTTTGGAAATATTCAAAGTCTTGATTTTTAAGATTTGATGTTTAGAATGCCCGCTTTATATCACCAAATGACTTATATAAAAATCATGGTGCAAGAAATTTTTCATTTTGGATGGTTTTCAAGCTAGCTTAGTTGATGCGTTATGCCTAGATTTGGGAAATTTTCAATGTCTTGGTTTTTGAGATTTAATGGTTTGAATGAACTCTTTATATCTCCAAATGACTACTGTAAAATTCTTTGTGCAAGGAATTTTTCATTTTGGTTGGTTTTCAAGATTGCCAAGTTTGGTGGTGAGACTTGGCTAAGTTGGTGCTTGGTGCCAAGATTTCGGACATTTTCAAAGTCTTGGTTTTTGAGATTTAATGGTTTGAATGAACTCTTTATATATTCGAATGACTACTGTAAAAATCTTTGTGCAAGATATTTTACATTTTGGTTGGTTTTCAAGATTGCAAAGTCTGGTGGTTAGACTTTGCTAAGTTGGTGCTTGGTACCAAGATTAAGGAAATTTTTAAAGTCTTGGTTTTTGAGATTTAATGGTTGGAATGAACTCTTTATATTAAAAAATGACAGATGTAAATATATTGGTGGAAGAAATTTTTTCAATTTGGATGGTTTTCAAGCTAGATTAGTGGGTGCGTGAAGCGAAGATTTGGGAAATTTTCAATGTCTTGGTTTCTAGGATTTAACGGTTGGAATGCACTCTTTATATCACCAAATGACTACTGTAAAAATCTTGGTGCATAAAATTTTTCATTTTGGTTGGTTTTCAACATTGCCAAGTTTGTTGGTCAATCTTAGCTAAGTTGGTGCATGGTGCAAAATTTTGGAAATATTCAAAGTCTTGATTTTTAAGATTTGATGTTTGGAATGAATTCTTTATATCACAAAATGACTTATATAAAAATCGTGGTGCAAGAAATTTTTCATTTTGGATGGTTTTCAAGCTAGCTTAGTGGGTGCGTCGTTCCAAGATTTGGGAAATTTTCAAAGTCTTGGTCTTTGAGATTCAATGGTTTGAATGAACTCTTTATATCACCAAATGACTACTGTAAAAATCTTGGTGCAAGAAATTTTTCATTTCGGTTGGTTTTCAAGATTGCCAAGTTTGGTAGTGAGACTTGGCTAAGTTGGTGCTGGGTGCCAAGATTTGAGACATTTTAAAAGTCTTGGTTGTTGAGATTTAATGCTTGGAATGAACTCTTTATATCACCAAATGAGTGATATAAAAATCTTGGTCCAAGAATTGTTTCATTTTGGATAGTTTTCAAGCTAGCTTAATGGGTGCGTGAAGCCAAGATTTGGGAAATTTTCAAAGTCTTGGTTTTTGAGATTTAATGGTTGGAATACACTCTTTATATCACCAAATCACTACTGTAAAAATCTTGGTACATGAAACTTTTTATTTTGGTTGGTTTTCAAAATTGCCAAGTTTGGTGGTGAATCTTAGCTAAGTTGGTACTTGGTGCCAAGATTTAGGAAATTTTTAAAGTCTTGGTTTTTGAGATTTAATTGTTGGAATGCACTCTTTATATTAAAAAATGACAAATGTAAATATCTTGGTGGAAGAAATTTTTCAATTTGGATGGTTTTCAAGCTAGATTAGTGGGTGCGTGATGCGAAGATTTGGGAAATTTTCATTGTCTTGGTTTTGAGGATTTAACAGTTGGAATGCACCCTTTATATCACCAAATGACTACTGTAAAAATATTGGTGCATGAAATTTTTCATTTTGGTTGGTTTTCAAGATTTCCAAGTTTGTTGGTGAATCTTAGCTAAGTTGGTGCATGTTGCAAAATTTTTGAAATATTCAAGGTCTTGATTTTTAAGATTTGATGTTTGGAATGCACTCTTTATATCACCAAATGACTTATATAAATATCATGGTGCAAGAAATTTTTCATTTTGGATGGTTTTCAAGCTAGCTTAAGTGGTGCGTCGTGCCAAGATTTGGGAAATTTTCAAAGTCTTGGCTTTTGAGATTCAATGGTTTGAAAGAACTCTTTATACCACCAAATGACTACTGTAAAAATCTTGGTGCAAGAAATTTTTAATTTTGGTTGGTTTTGAAACTTCCCAACTTTCGTGGTGAGACTTGGTTAAGTTGGTGCTTGATGCCAAGATTTGGGACATTTTCAAAACTTGGTTTTTGAGATTTAATGCTTGGAATGCACTCTTTATATCAACAAATGATTGCTGCAAAAATCATGTTACAAGAAATTTTTCATTTTCATTAGTTTTCAAGCTAGACAAGTTTGGTGGTGAGACTTGGCTAATTTGTTTGCTAAGTTGGTGCTTGGTGCCAAGATTTGGGAAATTTTCAAAGTCTTGGTTTTTTAGATTTAATGGTTAGAATGCACTCTTTATATCAAAAAATGACTGATGTAAAAATCTTGGTGCAAGAAATTTTCAATTTCGATGGTTTTCAAGATAGCTTAGTGGGTGCGTGAAGTGAAGATTTGTTAAATTTTCAATGTCTTGGTTTTTGAGAGTTAACGGTTGGAATGCACTCTTTATATCACCAAATGAATACTGTAAAATTCTTTGTAAAATAAATTTTTCATTTTTGTTAGTTTTCAAGATTACGAAGTTTGGTAGTGAGACTTTGCTAAGTTAGTGCTTGGTGTCAAGACTTGGGACATTTTCGAAGTCTTGGTTTTTCAGATTTAATGCTTGTAATGCACTCTTTATATCAACAAATGTTTCCCTTAAAAATCTTGGTGCAAGAAATATTTCATTTTGGTTTGTTTTCAAGATAGCCAAGTTTGGTGGTGACACTTGGCTAATTTGTTTGCTTGGTTGGTGCCAAGATTTGGGAAATTTTGAAATTCTTGATTTTTGGGAATTGATTTTTGGAATACACTCTTTATACACCTAAATGACTGCTGTAAAAATATTGGTGGAAGAAATTTTTTATTTTGGTTGGTTTTCAAGCTAGCCAAGTTTGGAGATGAATGTTAGCGAAGTTGGTGCTTGGTGCCAAGATTTGGTAAATTTTCAAAGTCTTGGTTTTTTAGATTTAATTGTTGGAATGTACTCTTTATATCAAAAAATGACTGATGTAAAATTCCTTGTACAAGAAATTTTCAATTTGGATAGTTTTCAAGCTAGCTTAGTGGGTGCGTGAAACGAAGATTTGGGAAATTTTCAATGTCTTGGTTTTTGAAATTTAACGGTTGGAATGCACTCTTTATATCACCAAATGACTATTGTAAAAATATTGGTGTATGCAATTTTTCATTTTGGTTGGTTTTCAAGATTTCGAAGTTTGTTGGTGAATCTTAGCTAAGTTGGTGCATTGTGCAAAATTTTCGAAATATTCAAGGTCTTGATTTTTAAGATTTGATGTTTGGAATGCACTCTTTATATCACCAAATGACTTATATAAAAATCATGGTGCAAGAAATTTTTCATTTTGGATGGTTTTCAAGCTAGCTTAGGGGGTGCGTCGTGCCAAGATTTGGGAAATTTTCAAAGTCTTGACTTTTGAGATTCAATGGTTTGAAAGAACTCTTTATATCACCAAATGGATACTGTAAAAATCTTGGTGCAAGAAATTTTACATTTTGATTGGTTTTCAAGATTGCCAAGTTTGGTGGTGAGACTTGGCTAAGTTGGTGCTTGGTGCCAATATTTGAGAAATTTTCAAAGTCTTTTATTTTGAGATTTAATGCTTGGAATGCACTCTTTATTTCAACAAATGTTTGCTGTAAAAATCTTGGTGCAAGAAATATTTCCTTTTGGTTTGTTTTAAAGACAGCCAAGTTTGGTGGTGAATCTTAGCTAAGTTGGTGCTTGGTGCCAAGATTTGGGACATTTTCAAAGTCTTGGTTTTTGAGATTTAATGCTTGGAATGCAGTGTTTATATCAACAAATGATGGCTGCAAAAAACATGTTACAAGAAACTTTTCATTTTGGGTTGTTTTCAAGCTAGCCAAGTTTGATGGTGAAACTTGGCTAATTTGTTTGCTTGGTTGGTGCCAAGATTTGGGAAATTTTCAAAGTCTTGAGTTTTGAGATGTGATGGTTGTAATGTACTCCTTATATCACTAAATGACTGCTGTAAAAATATTGGTGCAAGAAATTTTTGATTTTGGTTGGTATTCAAAGTAGCCAAGTTTGGTGTGAATCTTAGCTAAGTTGGTGTTGGGTGCAAAGATTTGGGAAATTTTCAAAGTCTTGGTTTTTGAGATTTAATGGTTGGAATGCACTCTTGATATCACCAAATGACTGATATATAAATCATTGTGCAACAAATGTTTCATTTTGGATGGTTTTCAGGCTAGCTTAGTGGGTGCGTGAAACAAAGATTTGGGAAATTTGCAAAGTCTTGGTTTTTGAGATTTAATGGTTGGAATGCACTTTTTATATCACCAAATGACTACTGTAAAAATCTTGGTGCATGAAATTTTTTATTTTGGTTGGTTTTCAAGATTGCCAAGTTTGGTGGTGAGACTTGGCTAAGTTGGTTCTTGGTACCAAGATTTGGGACATTTTCAAAGTCTTTGTTTTTGAGATTTAATGGTTGGAATGCACTCTTTATATCACCAAATGACTGATATAAAAATCATTGTGCATGAAATGTTTCATTTTGCATGGATTTCAAGCTAGCTTAGTAGGTGCGTGAAGCCAAGATTTGGAAAATTTTCAAAGATTTGGAAAATTTTCAAAGTTTTGGTTTTTGAAATTTAATGGTTCGAATGCACTCTTTATATCACCAAATAACTACTATAAAAAGATTGGTGCAAGAAATTTTTTATTTTGCTTGGTTTTCAAGCTAACCAAGTTTGGTGGTGAATCTTAACTAACTTGGTGCTTGGTGCCAACATTTTGGAAATTTTCAAAGTTTGGTTTTTGAGATTTAATGGTTGGAATGCACTCTTTATATAACCAAATGACTGATATAAAAATCATGGTGCAAGAAATGTTTCATTTTGGATTGTTTTCACGCTACCTTAGTGGGTGTGTGAAGCCAATATTGGGGAAATTTTCAAAGTCTTGGTTTTTGAGTTTTAATCGTTGGAATGCACTCTTTATTTAACCAAATGACTACTGTAAAAATCATGGTGCATGAAATTTTTCATTTTGGTATGTTTTAAATATTTCCAAGTTTAGTGGTGAGACTTGGCTAACTTGGTGCTTGGTGCCAAGATTTGGGACATTTTCAAAGTCTTGGTTTCTGATATTTAATGCTTGGAATGCACTCTTTATATCAACAAATGATTGCTGCAAAAATCTTGTTACAAGAAATTTTTCATTTTCATTAGTTTTCAAGCTAGACAAGTTTGGTGCTGAGACTTGGCTAATTTGTTTACTTGGTTGGTTCCAAGATTTGGAAAATTTCAAATTCTTGATTTTTGAGATGTGATGGTTGGAATGTACTCTTTATATCACTAAATGACTGCTGTAAAAATATTGGTGCAAGAAATTTTTGATTTTGGTTGGTTTTCAAGGTAGCCAAGTTTGGTGAATCTTAGCTAAGTTGGTGCTTGGTGCCAATATTTGGGAAATTTTCAAATTCTTTGTTTTTGAGATTTAATGGTTGGAGTGCACTCTTTATATCAAAAAATGACTGATGAAAAAATCTTGGTGCAAGAAATGTTTCAATTTGGATGGTTTACAAGAAAGCTTATTAGGTGCGTGAAGCGAAGAATTGGGAAATTTTCAATGTCTTGGTTTTTGAGATTTAATTGTTGCAGTGCAGTCTTTATATCACCAAATGACTACTGTAAAAATCTTGGTGCATGAAAGTTTTGATTTTGATTGGTTTTCAAGATTGCCAAGTTTGGTGGTGACACTTGGCTAAGTTGGTTCTTGGTACCAAGATTTGGGACATTTTCAAAGTCTTGGTTTTTGAGATTTAATGCTTGGAATGCACTCTTTATATCAACAAATGTTTGCTTTAAAAATCTTGGTGCAAGAAATATTTCATTTTGGTTTGTTTTCAAGCGAGCCAAGTTTGGTGGTGAATCTTAGTTAAGTTGGTGCTTGGTGCAAAGAATTGGGAAATTTTCAAACTCATGGTTTTTGAGATTTAATGGTTGGAATGCAGGCTTCATATGAAAAAATGACTGATGAAAAAATCTTGTTGCAAGAAATTTTTCAATTTGGATGGTTTTCAAGCAAGCTTAGTGGGTGCGTGAAGCGAAGATTTGGGAAATATTCAATGTCCTTGTTTTTGAGATTTAACAGTTGGAATGGACTCTTTATATCACCAAATGACTACTGTAAAAATCTTGGTGCATGAAAATTTTCATTTTGGTGAATATTAGCTAAGTTCGTGCTTGGTGCCAAAATTTTTGAAATATTCAAAGTCTTGATTTTTGAGATTTGATGGTTGGAATGCACTCTTTATATCATGAAATGACTTATATAAAAATCTTGGTGCAAGAAATTTTTCATTTTGGATGGTTTTCAAGCTAGCTTAGTGGGTGCATGCTGCCAAGATTTGCGAAATTTTCAAAGACTTGGTTTTTTAGATTTAATGGTTTGAATGCACTCTTTATATCACCGAATGACTACTGTAAAAATCTTGGTGCAAGAAATTTTTTATGTTGCTTGGTTTTCAAGATTGGAAAATTTGGTGGCGAGACTTCGCTAAGTTGGTTCTTGGTACCAAGATTTGGGAAATTTTCAAAAACTTGGTTTTTGAGATTTAATGGTTGGAATGCACTCTTTATATCAAAAAATGACTGATGAAAAAATCTTGGTGCAAGAAAATTTTCAATTTGGATGGTTTTCAAGCAAGCTTAGTGGGTGCGTGAAGCGAAGATTTGGGAAATTTTCAATGTTTTGGTTTTTTAAATTTAACAGTTGGAATGCACTCTTTATATCACCAAATGACTAATGTAAAAATCTTGGTGCATGAAAATTTTCATTTTGGTTGGTTTTTAAGATTGCCAAGTTTGGTGGTGAATCTTAGCTAAGTTCGTGCTTAGTGCCAAAATTTTGGAAATATTTAAAGTCTTGATTTTTGAGATTTGATGGTTGGAATGCACTCTTTATATCACTAAATGACTTATATAAACATCATGGTGGAAGAAAATTTTCATTTTCGATGGTTTTCAATCTAGCTTAGTGGTTAGCGTGGTGCCAAGATTTGGGAAATTTTCAAAGTCTTGGTTGTTGAGATTTAATGGTTGGTATGCAGTCTTTATATCACCAAATGACTACTATAAAAATCATGGTGCATGAAATTTTTCATTTTGGTTGGTTTTCAAGATTGGCAAGGTTGGTGGTGAGACTTGGGTAAGATGGTGTTTGGTACCAAGATTTGGGACATTTTCAAATTCTTGGTTTTTGAAATTTAAAGGTTGGAATGCACTCTTTATATCATCAAATGATTGCTGCAAAAATCTTGGTTCAAGAAATTTTTCATTTTGGTTGGTTTTCAAGCTAGCCAAGTTTGGTGGTGAGACTTGGCTAACTTATTTGCTTAGTTGGTGCCAAGATTTGGGAAATTTTCAAAGTCTTGATTTTTGAGATGTGATGGTTGGAATGTAGTCTTTATATCACTCAATGACTGCTGTAAAAATATTGGTGCAAGAAATTTTTTATTTTGGTTGGTTTTCAAGGTAGCCAAGTTTGGTGGTGAATCTTAACTTAGTTGGTGCTTGGTGCCAAGATTTGGGAAATTTTCAAAGTCTTGGTTTTTGAGATTTAATGGTTGGAATGCACTCTTTATATCACATAATGACTACTGTAAAAATCTTGGTGCATGAAATTTTTCATTTTGGTTGGTTTTTAAGATTGCCAAGTTTGGTGGTGAATTTAGCTAAGTTGGTGCTTGGTACCAAAATTTTGGAAATATTCAAAGTCTTGATTTTTGAGATTTGATGCTTGAAATGCATTCTTGATATAACCAAATGACTTATATAAAAATTATGGTGCAAGAAATTTTTCATTTTGGTTTGTTTTCAACCTAGCCAAGTTTGGTGGTGAGACTTAGCTAATTTGTTTGCTTGGTTCGTGCCAAGATTTGAGAAATTTTCAAAGTCTTGATTTTTGAGATGTAACGGTTGGAATGTACTCTTTATATCACTAAATGACTGCTGTAAAAATATTGGTGCAAGAAATTTTTTATTTTGGTTTGTTTTCAAGCTAACCAAGTACAAGGATTTGTGAAATTTTCAAAGTCTTGGTTTTTGAGATTTAATGGTTGGAATGGACTCTTTATATCCCCAAATGACTGATATAAAAATCACGGTGCAAGAAATGTTTCATTTTGGATGGTGTTCAAGTTAGCTTAGTAGGTGCGTGAAACCAAGATTTGGGAAATTTTCAAAGTCTTGGTTTTTTAGATTTAATGGTTGGAATGCACTCTTTACATCACCAAATGACTACTGTAAAAATCTTGGTGCAAAAAATTATTCATTTTTTTTGGTTTTCAAGATTGCCAAGTTTGGTGGTGAGACTTTCCTAAGTTGGTGTTTGGTGCCAAGATTTGGAACATTTCCAAAGTCTTTGTTTTTTATATTTAATGCTTGTAATGCACTCTTTATATCAACAAACGCTTGTTGTAAAAATCTTGGTGTAAGAAATATTTCAGTTTGGTTGGTTTTCAAGCTAGCCAAGTTTGGTGGTGACACTTGGCAAATTTGTTTGCTTGGTTGGTGCCAAGATTTTGGAAATTTTCAAAGTCTTGATTCTTGAGAATGGATGGTTGCAATACACTCTTTATATCACTAAATGACTGCTGTAAAAATATTCGTCCAAGAAATTTTTGATTTTCGTTGGTTTTCAAGCTTGCCAAGTTTGGTGGTGAATGTTAGCTAAGTTGGAACTTGGTGCCAAGATTTGGGAAATTTTCAAAGTCTTGGTTTTTGAGATTTAATGGTTTGAATGCACTATTTATATCACAAAATGACTACTGTAAAATCTTGGTGCATGAAATTTTTCGTTTATGTTGGTTTTCAAGATTGCCAAGTTTTATGGTGAGACTTGGCTAAGTTGGTGGTTGGTATCAAGATTTGAGACATTTTCAAAGTCTTGTTTTTTGAAATTCAATGCTTGGAATGTACTCTTTATATTAATAAATGATGGCTGCAAAAATCTTGGTACATGAAATTTTTCATTTTGGTGGTGAGACTTGGCTAATTTGTTTGCTTGGTTGATTCCAAGATTTGGGAAATTTTCAAAGTCTTGGTTTTTGATATTTAATGGTTGGAATGCACTCTTTATATCATAAAATGACTACTGTAAAAATCTTGGTGCATGAAATATTTCATTTTGGTTGGTTTTCAAGATTGCCAAGTTTGGGGTTGAATCTTAGCTAAGGTGGGTGCTTGGTGCCAAAATTTTGGAAATATTCAAAGTCTTGATTTTTGAGATTTGATTGTTGGAATTCATTCTTTATATAGACAAATGACTTATATAAAAATTATGGTACAAGAAATTTTTCATTTTGGATGGTTTTCAAGCTAGCTTAGTGGGTGCTTGGTGCCAAGATTTGGGAAATTTTCAAAGTCTTGGTTTTTTAGATTTAATGGTTTGAATGCACTCTTTATATCACCAAATAACTACTGTAAAAATTTTGGTGCAAGAAATTTTTCATTTTTGTTGGTTTTCAACATTACCAAGTTTGGTGGTGAGACTTGGCTTAGTTGATGCTTGGTGTCAAGATTTGAGATATTCTCAAAGTCTTGTTTTTTGAAATTCAATGCTTGGAATGTACTCTTTATATTAAAAAATGATGGCTGCCAAAATCTTGGTACAAGAAACTTTTCATTTTGGTTGGTTTTCAAGCTAGCCAAGTTTGGTGGTGACACTTGGCTAACTTTTGCTTGGTTGGTGCCAAGATTTGGGAAATTTTCAAAGTCTTGATTTTTGAGATGTGATGGTTGGAATGTAGTCTTTATATCACTCAATGACTGCTGTAAAAATATTGGTGCAAGAAATTTTAGATTTTGGTTGGTTTTCAATATAGGCAAGTTTGGTGGTGAATCTTAACTTAGTTGGTGCTTGGTGCCAAGATTTGGGAAATTTTCAAAGTGTTGGTTTTTGAGATTTAATGGTTGGAATCCACTCTTTATACCACAAAATGACTACTGTAAAAATCTTGGTGCATGAAATTTTTCATTTTGGTTGGTTTTCAAGATTGCCAAGTTTGGGGTTGAATCTTAGCTAAGGTGGTTCTTGGTGCCAAAATTTTGGAAATATTCAAAGTCTTGATTTTTGAGATTTGATGGTTGGAATTCACTCTTTATATAGACAAATGACTTATATAAAAATTATGGTACAAGAAATTTTTCATTTTGAATGGTTTTCAAGCTAGCTTAGTGGGTGCTTGGTGCCAAGATTTGAGAAATTTTCAAAGTCTTGGTTTTTTAGATTTAATGGTTTGAATGCACTCTTTATATCACCAAATAACAACTGTAAAAATTGTGGTGCAAGAAATTTTTCATTTTTGTTGGTTTTCAACATTACCAAGTTTGGTGGTGAGACTTGGCTTAGTTGATGCTTGGTGTCAAGATTTGAGATATTCTCAAAGTCTTGTTTTTTGAAATTCAATGCTTGGAATGTACTCTTTATATTAAAAAATGATGGCTGCCAAAATCTTGGTACAAGAAACTTTTCATTTTGGTTGGTTTTCAAGCTAGCCAAGTTTGGTGGTGACACTTGGCTAACTTTTGCTTGGTTGGTGCCAAGATTTGGGAAATTTTCAAAGTCTTGATTTTTGAGATGTGATGGTTGGAATGTAGTCGTTATATCACTCAATGACTGCTGTAAAAATATTGGTGCAAGAAATTTTTGATTTTGGTTGGTTTTCAAGATAGCTTAGTGGGTGCGTTATGCCAAGATTTAGGAAATTTTCAAAGTCATGGTTTTTGAGATTTAATTGTTGGAATGCACTCTTTATATCACCAAATGACTACTGTAAAAATACTGGTGCAAGAAAGTTTTTATTTTGGTTGGTTTTCAGGCTAACCAAGTTTAGTTGTTAAACTTGGTTAAGTTGGTGGTTGGTGCCACGATTTTAGGAAATTTTCAAAGTCTTGGTTTTTGAGATTTAATGGTTGGAATGCACTCTTTATATCACCAAATGACTGATGTAAAAATCTTGGTGCAAGAAATTTTTCATTTTGGATGGTTTTCAAGCAAGCTTAGTGGGTGCGTGGTGCCAAGATTTAGGAAATATTCAAAGTCATGGTTGTTGAGATTTAATTGTTGGAATGTAGTCTTTATATCACCAAATGACTACTGTAAAAATATTGGTGCAAGAAAGTTTTTTATTTTGGTTGGTTTTCAAACTTCCCAACTTTGGTGGTGAGACTTGGTTAAGTTGGTGCTTGGTGCAAAGATTTGGAAAATATTTAAAGTCTTGTTTTTGAGATTTTTTGCTTCGAATGCACTCTTTATATCAATAAATTGCTTCTGTAAAAATCTTGGTGTAAGAAATTTTTCATTTTGGTTGGTTTTCAAGCTAGCCAAGTTTGGTGGTGAGACTAGGCTAATTTGTTTGCTTAGTTGGTGCCTAGATTTGGAAATTTTTCAAAGTCTTTCGCTTTGAGATTTAATGGTTGGAATGCATTCTTTATATCACCAAATGCCTGATGTAAAAATCTTGGTGCAAGAAACTTTTTATTTTGGATGGTTCTCAAGCTAGCTTAGTGGGTGCGTGGCGCGAAGATTTGGGAAAGTTTTAAAGTCCTGGTTTTTGAGATTTAATGGTTGGAATGCACTATTTATATCACCACATGACTACTGTAAAAATATTGGTGCAAGAAATTTTTTTATTTTGGTTGGTTTTCAAACTTCCCAACTTTGGTGGTGAGACTTGGTTAAGTTGGTGCTTGGTGCAAAGAATTGGAAAATATTTAAAGTCTTATTTTTGAGATTTAATGCTTGGAATGCACTCTTTATTTCAATAAATTGCTTCTGTAAAAATCTTGGTGTAAGAAAATTTTTCATTTTGGTTGGTTTTCAAGCTAGCCAAGTTTGGTGGTGAGACTAGGCTAATTTGTTTGCTTAGTTGGTGCCTAGATTTGGAAAATTTTCAAAAACTTGCTTTTTGAGATTTAATTGTTGGGATGCATTCTTTATATCACCAAATGCTTGATGTAAATATCTTGGTGCAAGAAATTTTTCATTTTTGGTGGTTTTCAAGTAAGCTTAGTTGATGCGTGGTGCCAAGATTTAGGAAATTTTCAAAGTCATGGTTTTTGAGATTTAATGGTTGGAATGCACTCTTTATATCACCACATGACTACTGTAAAAATATTGGTGCAAGAAATTTTTTTATTTTGGTTGGTTTTCAAACTTCCCAACTTTGGTGGTGAGACTTGGTTAAGTTGGTGCTTGGTGCATAGATTTGGAAAATATTTCAAGTCTTATTTTTGAGATTTAAATCTTGGAATGCACTCTTTATTTCAATAAATTGCTTCTGTAAAAATCTTGGTGTAAGAAAATTTTTCATTTTGGTTGGTTTTCAACCTAGCCAAGTTTTGTGGTTAGACTAGGCTAATTTGTTTGCTTAGTTGGTGCCTAGATTTGGAAAATTTTCAAAGACTTGCTTTTTGAGATTTAATGGTTGGGATGCATTCTTTATATCACCAAATGCTTGATGTAAAAATCTTGGTGCAAGAAATTTTTCATTTTGGGTGGTTTTCAAGTAAGCTTAGTTGATGCGTGGTGCCAAGATTTAGGAAATTTTCAAAGTCATGGTTTTGGAGATTTAATGGTTGGAATGCACTCTTTATATCACCAAATGACTACTGTAAAAATATTGGTGCAAGAAATTTTTTATTTTGGTTGGTTTTCAAACTTCCCAACATTGGTGGTGAGACTTGGTTAAGTTAGTGCTCGGTACCAAGATTTGGAAAATATTTAAAGTCTTGTTTTATATATTTAATGCTTGGAATGCACTCTTTATATCAATAAATTGTTTCTGTAAAAATCTTGGTGTAAGAAATTTTTCATTTTGGTTCTTTTTCAAGCTTGCCATGTTTTGTGTTGAGACATGGCTGAGTTGGTTGTCGGTGCCAAGATTTGTGAAATTTTCCAAGTCTTCATTTTTTAGATTGGATGGTTGGAAAACACTCTTTATATCACTAAATGACTACTGTAAAAATATTTGTACAAGAAATTTTTTATTTTGGTTGGTTTTCAGGCTAGCCAAGTTTAGTTGTTAAACTTGGTTAAGTTGGTTGTTGGTGCCACGATTTTAGGAAATTTTCAAAGTCTTGGTTTTTGAGATTTAATGGTTGGAATGCACTCTTTATATCACCAAATGACTGATGTAAAAATCTTGGTGCAAGAAATTTTTCATTTTGGATGGTTTTCAAGCAAGCTCAGTGGGTGCGTGGTGCCAAGATTTAGGAAATTTTCAAAGTCATGGTTTTTGAGATTTAATTGTTGGAATGCACTCTTTATATCACCAAATGACTACTGTAAAAATACTGGTGCAAGAAATTTTTTTATTTTAGTTGGTTTTCAAACTTCCCAACTTTGGTGGTGAGACTTGGTTAAGTTGGTGCTTGGTGCAAAGATTTGGAAAATATTTAAAGTCTTGTTTTTGAGATTTAATGCTTGGAATGCACTCTTTATATCAATAAATTGCTTCTGTAAAAATGTTGGTGTAAGAAATTTTTCATTTTGGTTGGTTTTCAAGCTTGCCATGTTTTGTGTTGAGACATGGTTAAGTAGGTTGTTGGTGCCAAGATTTCGGAAATTTTCCAAGTCTTCATTTTTTAGATTGGATGGTTGGAATACACTCTTTATATCACTAAATGTCTACTGTAAAAATATTGGTACAAGAAATTTTTTATTTTGGTTGGTTTTCAGGCTAACCAAGTTTAGTTGTTAAACTTGGTTAAGTTGGTGGTTGGTGCCACGATTTTAGGAAATTTTCAAAGTCTTGGTTTTTGAGATTTTAATGGTTGGAATGCACTCTTTATATCACCAAATGACTGATGTAAAAATCTTGGTGCAAGAAATTTTTCATTTTGGATGGTTTTCAAGCAAGCTTAGTGGGTGCGTGGTGCCAAGATTTAGGAAATTTTCAAAGTCATGGTTGTTGAGATTTAATTGTTGGAATGCACTCTTTATATCACCAAATGACTACTGTAAAAATATTGGTGCAAGAAATTTTTTTATTTTGGTTGGTTTTCAAACTTCCCAACTTTGGTGGTGAGACTTGGTTAAGTTGGTGCTTGGTGCAAAGATTTGGAAAATATTTAAAGTCTTGTTTTTAGAAAATAGGGATCTCCAGCCAGGGAAGTGGATTGAATGCAGCGAAATGATGATGAAAACCTTGAACAGATTTGATGTCTCTGCACGGAATCAAGTGGCAGCGGAATAAGTGTGGTTCGGTGGATGAATTTGGTGGATGAGGAGCTCGGTGGTGCAGGAACTAATTCAGACAGCTACCATAATTGGAAGGAAGTAGGTGGTGAGGGAAAAGCTCGTGGAAGAAGAGTGACTTTCGGCAGAGTATTTGTGCTGGAAAATTTCAACAGCAGAAGCAAAAACTCATATATTCCAAAAGTGATTTCATATGCTGATACAATCAGATTTTATAGTGAAATGCCTAGTCTATGAATGGTGCCGATTGAAGATGACAAATGCAGATCTTCAACACGTGGCAGCGGCGTAGGATGGATGCACTTCTTCTAGAATCAACAATGCAGCGTGCTGAAAATGAAGTGAAGCATGTATTTTCATGATGCAGCTCCATTCATCACTAAGCTCACCCACTCCCTTTGTGGGAATGACTCTTTTACCCTTCTCCTTGTTTTGGCACTTTGATAACATCTTCTTGGTCTCCAATCTTCCATCCAAAAATAGCAAAGAGTACTTGACCTTTGGGAGAGTGCTCATCTTGAAGCTTCTTGATCATCCCTCTTGTGATAGGTCCTATGGTGCTAGGCCTTGTTGTATCATCCCCTCCCTCTTGAGAGGGATTTGTCCTCAAATCCATAGGGTCTTCATCTTCACTTTCATAACCTGCAAAAGGTTTAAGGTCAGATACATTGAAGGTAGCATGAACACTATATTCAGGAGGAAGATTAATTTGATATGCATTGTTATTAATCCTCCTTATGACTCTAAAAGGTCCATCTCTTCTAGGATTGAGTTTGGATTTTCTTAGTTGAGGAAATCTTTCCTTTCTAAGATGAACCCAAAATAAATCTCCTTCATTGAAGATTAACTCTTTCTTGCCCTTATTATGTTGCTTGGCATATTTCTTATTTTGTTGTTGAATTTGATTTCTAACCCTTTGATGTAATTCTTTGATAAACTTAGATTTAGATACCCCATCTTGATGAACAAAATCAATAGAATTTGGAAGGGGTATTAAATCCATAGGAGTTAAAGGGTTAAAACCATAGACAACCTCAAAAGGAGACAATTTAGTAGTTCCATGAACTACTCTATTGTATGCAAACTCAACATGAGGTAGGTACTCATCCCAAGATTTGTGATTTCCTTTAAGAATTACCCTTAGTAAAGTGGAAAAAGATCTATTGACTACTTCAGTTTGACCATCTGTTTGAGGATGGCAAGTAGTAGAAAAAGATAACTTAGTCCCTAATCTAGACCATAAAGTCCTCCAAAAGTGACTAAGAAATTTTGTATCTCTATCCGAAATATTACTTTAGGTAACCCATGAAGTTTGACCACATCTCTAAAGAATAACTTTGCAATGTTGCTTGCATCATCTACTTTGTGGCAAGGTATAAAATGAGCCATTTTGCTAAATCTATCCACCACCACAAAGATAGAATCACAACCCCTAGAAGTCTTAGGAAGTCCTAGCACAAAATCCATACTTATCTCTTCCCAAGGGGTGGAAGCAACATTCAAAGGAGTATAAAGTCCATGAGGCATTGACTTAGATTTAGCTTCTAAACAAGGTATACACTTAAAGCAATGCCTTTGAACATCCCTTCTCATATGAGGCCAAAAGAATTTTTCTTTCAACATGCCAAGGGTCTTTTCTACCCCAAAATGCCCCATTAATCCTCCCTCATGTGTCTCTTTAACAAGGAGTTTTCTATGTGAACCTTGAGGAATGCAAATTTTTCCTTCTTTAAAAAGATACCCTTCTTTCACATAGAATCCTCCTTGAGGTTTATTGAGACATTCCTCATAGATATGAGCAAAATCAAGATCTTGTGAATACAATTCAAGAATGTTATTAAACCCAAGAATTTGAGCTCCCAATGTGGCTAATAGATTAATTTTCCTTGACAAAGCATCAGCCACGAGATTGGATTTTCCTTTCTTGTATTTAATAACATAAGTGAATTGTTCAATGAATTCTAACCACTTAGCATGTCTCTTTTGTAACTTGTGTTGACTCTTCAAATACTTAAGTGATTCATGATCACTATGAATGATAAACTCCTTGGCAACAAGGTAATGTTCCCAAGTTTGAAGAGCCCTCACAAGTGCATAAAGTTCCTTGTCATAGGTGGGGTAATTACAAGAAGCACCATGAAGTTTTTCACTAAAGTATGCAATTGGGTGTCCTTCTTGTAATAATATTGCACCTATGCCAAATCCGGAAGCATCACATTCTAGCTCAAAAGTTTTGGAAAAATTTGGTAAAGCTAGAATGGGTGCTTGTGTGAGCTTCTCTTTGAGTAGCTCAAAAGCTTTTTGTTGTTTGTCTCCCCAATGGAATGGAAAATCCTTTTTCACCAACTCATTGAGGGGTGAAGCAAGACTAGAGAAGTTAGGAACAAATCTTCTATAAAAGCTTGCCAACCCATGGAAGCTCCTTACTTCTCCGACATTCTTTGGAGGAGGCCAATCTTGGATGGCCTTTATTTTTTCTAGGTCCATATGAACCCCATTTTTGCTGACCACAAATCCAAGAAATATGACACTATCAACACAAAAGGGACACTTATCAAAGTTTGCAAACAATTTGTGTGTTCTAAGAATTGTTAAAACAACTCTTAAATGATTTTCATGAGTTTGCAAATTTTGACTATATATCAAGATGTCATCAAAGTAAACAACTACAAACTTCCCAATGCAATCCCTAAGAACATTATTCATAAGTCTCATGAATGTGCTTGGGGCATTTGTAAGACCAAAAGGCATAACTAGCCACTCATATAATCCAAACTTGGTCTTAAAGGCAGTTTTCCATTCATCACCCTCTTTAATTCTTATTTGGTGATAGCCACTTTTTAAATCTACCTTTGAAAATATTTGTGCTCCATGCAATTCATCCAACATATCATCAAGCCTAGGAATGGGATGTCTATACTTGATTGTGATGTTGTTGATAGCTCTACAATCACAACACATGCGCCACTTTCCATCTTTTTTTGGTACAAGCAACACTGGTACAGCACATGGACTTAGACTCTTTTGAATTAAGCCTTTATCTAGCAACTCTTGGACTTGTGTCTCAATCTCCTTAGTTTCTTGGGGGTTTGTCCTATAGGCTGGCCTATTAGGAAGAATTGCCCCTGGAGTGAAATCAATTTGATGTTCTATTCCTCTTATGGGTGGAAGCCCTTTTGGAATTTCTTTTGGAAATAGATCATCAAATTCTTTCAAAATTTTTTGAATGGGTGGAGAAAGAATTGAAGTCTTTGGATCACTAGATGTGCATGTAAGTGTCCCTTGACAAAGAAGAAGGTATGAAGGTTGCTCAACTTGAAGGGTATTGAGTAAAGTCTTTTTGTTTAAAAGAACTTCATGTTGAGTGACCTTAGGTGGTACACTTGTCTCTTTACTCTCCTTTCTTTTTGACTTTTTCTTTTGATCATGTTCTTGCTTTCTTAAAGACTTCATTTGTGCTTGATCGTTAGCCACTTGGGTAGGAGTTAAAGGATGAAGCACAAACTTTTTGTCCTTTTGATGGATAGTAATGGTATTAGTTAGACCATGATGGATAGTTTGATGATCAAATTGCCATGGTCTCCCCAATAACACATGACATGCTTCCATGGGAACTATATCACATAAAACTTCATCTTTGAAGTTCCCAATGGAAAATGCCAACTTCACTTGATTCTTGACTACTATATCCCCATCTTCATTTAGCCAATGAAGTTTATAAGGTTTTGGATGGGGTATAATATCAAGTTTCAATTTCTCAACCAACCTTGTACTACAACAATTGCAACAAGAACCACTATCAACAATGAGAGAACAATGATTTTCTTGAATTTTACACCTTGTGTGAAAGATGTTCTCTCTTTGTGATAGGTGTTCTAGACTTGTTTGGTTGCTAAGGATTCTTCTTACCATGAGAAGTTGTCCATCATCAGCATATATTTCTTCTTCTTTTTCTTCTTCCTCACTCTCACTTTCACTAGTTGGGGTGTCACTTTCACTACTATAAATGTCCTTACCTTTCATAATGATGTTTCTCTTTGTAGGACATTGAGTAGCTACATGACCCCTTCCTAGACATTTGAAGCACTTGATCTCACTTGTTCTTGTGTGTGAGGGTGTCTCTTTCTTGGGTCTCTCTTCTATTTTGGCTAGAGGTTTAAATGGCTCTTTTTCTTTAAAAACTTTCTTTTCAAAAGTAGGTTGAACTTGAATTCTTTTAGAAGAAGATTTTCTCAAGTTTTGTTGTTCTACCTTTATACACATTTGAACAAGATCATTCAAATCTCTATAAGGTAGAAGTTCAACCCTATCTCTTATGTCAAAATTGAGCCCACTTAAAAATCTGGCTAAAGTAATTTCTGGACCCTCCACTATGCCTGCCCTCATCATATATAACTCCATCTTTTGTCTATATTCCTCAACTGTCATAGACCTTTGTTGTAACCTTTGCAGTTTATCCATGAGTTCCCTATTGTAGTAGGAGGGAATGTGCCTCCTTCTAAGGGCAGACTTAAGATCATTCCAATAATGGATGGGAGGAGCTTGATGTCTAAGCCTCTCTTGGACTAAGGCAGTCCACCAATACATTGCATACCCTTGAAAGCTTAGGGTAGCTAGAGAAACCTTTTTCTCTTCACTTACTTGGTGGCAAGCAAATAATTGCTCCACCTTCATTTCCCAATCAAGATAAGCCTCAACATTGTCCTTCCCATGGAAGTGAGGCAACACAATATTGACTTCTTTAGGGTGTGGGGTTGCATGAGAATTTCTCCTATGCCTCCTAGAAGTAGAAGGTTGATGAGGGTAATAATCACCCATACTCAAAGAATTCCCTCCCTCTTGAGAATTTTCACTATGACTTCCCCTAGACTTACTTGCCCTTATCAATCTCAATTCATCTTGAATAACAGCATTTTGAAGCTCTCTATTGACTTTCTCTTCTTTTATTTCCCTCCTCATTTCCTTGAATTCATTAACTAAAGCTTGAAGAGAAAAAATTTCTTTTTCACTATCACTAAGCCTAGGAGAATGTCTTCTAGACATTATGGTGGACTTAAATGTTTATTCTTAAAATAAAGACTAAAGATTTTCACTTGAAAGCAATATTCCAGGTAAGGGTGGTGAACCACTAGGGTCACTTAATAACCAGGCCTTGTCCTTGCCAAATATACTTCTAGCTACTTACTAGAGTCCTTAGATCAAAATCACTCTTAAATCCACTTAAGTCTTAAGACAAAAAAGAAAACACAAAGTAAAGAAAAACAACAAGGATTGGGACTCTAAAATTCGGACTCTAGGCGCGCTCCTAGTCCTTGAATGAAATCAATGAAACTTGAAAGTAAAGATGGAAAAGTAAAGGTGAGATCTCCTATGGTGAGGCTTAGACTTTGGATCTAAGACACACTCACCTACTACCCAATTTTAGGTTGTGAGACTTCTTTGAGTCTAGTTACAAATGAGGGAAGAGCACTTGTGAACTCTAGCACCTCACTTGCTTGGATTTGAAATTAAAAACCAAAGAAAAAAAAATTACAAGAAAAACTTGGTAAATGGTAAAGGAAATGAAAATTGGCTAAGGAAAAAAAAAATGTGTGCAGCTTTGGCTTCTCTCAAGAAAATTGATTCTGTAATTGTACTCTCACAAAGCTCACAGCTGCAAAGTAAGGACTCTGCTGTCACACGGAAATTTCACACCAGATTCGGCAGCTCACGGGTACACTGCTGTACCGAATTGCATCCTTCCAAGTGATCTTTTCCTTCACCAATCCTCTTCCTAAAGTGCTACCAATTATGGAAAACCGTCTAAAGCAATTCTGTAACCACAAAAGAACTCACACCGGCACCAACAATCAGTTATATCAGCAGGAAAATAGTGCAGTGGCTGCCACAGTTTCACAAAACCAGAATGCAGCACCGTGTTTCTGTCAAACAGTTGGTGTGCAGAATTTTCAATCAATTAAAACAAGCAATTAAACGGTTTTCAATGAATGGTGGCACTCAAAAGGATCTTAAGAATGGTTCTAGAGTGGATTTATAAAGCAAGAAAAAACAAAACATGCTGCAGCTAATCGAATTTTGATTGATTTCACAAAATTGGCAAACTGTTCGATGAAATGACTCAAAGAAATACAGAAATTGTGTTTTCTGATTTTCTTTCACGGTTTCAATTGGGATTGTAGGGATTATTAGCTTTTTAAGATTTTCTTGCAGTGTAGGATGACTGTAAATGAATATGGAAAAGGATCCCAGCTCTTACCAATCCCAAAAACTCAAATCAAGACACAACTCAAGTTAAACTTCATACCAAAACTGAATGCACCATTTATGACGGCTGGAAAATTTTGAAAACAGAAATGCCACTGAGATATTCTATGTTTATGACTTCCAGCAATATTATATGATGAAAAGAATGATGTGCAACCAGTAATGCAGCCAAGAAATGATCCACAACAGAATTTCACTAAGACACTTCCAAGAATTGGTCAAATTCGGTGGTTTATATGGTATAACTATTCATAGTTGCAAATTTGACCATATGAACAGTGAAAACAAGTTTTAATTCACTTAATACAGGTGTTTAATCAACAAAATAGCAGAAACACAGCTGTATCTAGATTATGACTGCACTAGTTGAGAAATTTACTCAAAATTGGGAAGTGGCATGATGATTTTGTGCATTGTTGGAAAATTGACTAGAAAAACAGTATGGACACATTTTAAATGGTCAAATAAAGTTGTCCAAATGTGTTCAATGCACAAAAAACAGCAGATGCTCAATTTCACTACTTGAGTTGCCAATTTATGCAGAAATTAATGTGTTGCAGCACGTGAATTAGTTTTTTTAATGGATGCAAAGATTATGCAGGCCAGCAATTGATGAAAACAATTGATCCTAACTCAAGATCTAGCTTCAGAAAATCAAGCTAGTGGATGTTAGAAATCCTATGATATAGTCAAGGATATGTAGCACGGTGCCAAGCTATCAAACAGAACAATGACAGCAACACATTCTTAATCCAGATTTTTAGATAATCATCACACAAATTGACACAAGATGTGCAACCACTAAATCTGGATTAAGTAAGTGCATCCGAAAAGAAAAACCAGCAAGAGAACAGAAAGAAATCAGCGTTGCAGCACAGATCTGCTATTGGCGACAACTGTTTGGCATTGCTTTTATCTCAAATGATCAAAGCTGGATGAAACTCCATTGCTTTATATGATCAACATAGAGTTAGCTAATGCTCAACACAATTAAAAAAAAATCAGAAGACACTGTGCTGAAACAGAATCAAAACTGATTAACAAGTTAAAACAGCAACATCTTTGCACATGACTCAAACAAGACTGGAAAATGTTAAAACGAGAGGGTGAGACTTCAAACAAGATAAGGCACCGATTAAAATGATAACACTAGAATCTATTGAACTGTGAACAAAGCAAGCATTCACTTAAACAGAAAAATCAACCAAAAATTAATGGAACCGTAACACGTATGAGGCAAAGACAGTGCGGAAGTTAATGACAATATGGATTGAAGAAAGTGGACTTAGCTGGAGCGTGAATCAGACAACCATAGCTCTGAATACCATATGATAGGGATCTCCAGCCAGGGAAGTGGATTGAATGCAGCAAAATGATGATGAAAACCATGAACAAATTTGATGTCTCTGCACGGAATCAAGTGGCAGCGGAATAAGTGTGGTTCGGTGGATGAATTTAATGGATGAGGAGCTCGGTGGTGCAGGAACTAATTCAGACAGCTACCATAATTGGAAGGAACTAGGTGGTGAGGGAAAAGCTCGTGGAAGAAGAGTGACTTTCGGCAGAGTATTTGTGCTGGAAAATTTCAACAGCAGAAGCAAAAACTCATATATTCCAAAAGTGATTTCATATGCTGATACAATCAGATTTTATAGTGAAATGCCTAGTCTATGAATGGTGCCGATTGAAGATGACAAATGCAGATCTTCAACACGTGGCAGCGGCGTAGGATGGATGCACTTCTTCTAGAATACACAATGCAGCGTGCTGAAAATGAAGTGAAGCATGTATTTTCAGGATGCAGCTCCATTCATCACTAAGCTCACTCACTCCCTTTGTGGGAATGACTCTTTTACCCTTCTCCTTGTTTTGGCACTTTGATAACATCTTCTTGGTCTCCAATCTTCCATCCAAAAATAGCAAAGAGTACTTGACCTTTGGGAGAGTGCTCATCTTGAAGCTTCTTGATCATCCCTCTTGTTATAGGTCCTATGGTGCCTAGATTTGGAAAATTTTCAAAGACTTGCTTTTTGAGATTTAATGGTTGGAATGCATTCTTTATATCACCAAATGCTTGATGTAAAAATCTTGGTGCAAGAAATTTTTCATTTTGGGTTGTTTTCAAGTAAGCCTAGTTGGTGCGTGGTGCAAAGATTTAGGAAATTTTCAAAGTCATGGGTTTTGAGATTTAATGGTTGGAATGCACTCTTTATATCACCAAATGACTACTGTAAAAATATTGGTGCAAGAAATTTTTTATTTTGGTTGGTTTTCAAACTTCCCAACTTTGGTGGTGAGACTTGGTTAAGTTGGTGTTTGGTGCAAAGATTTGGAAAATATTTAAAGTCTTGTTTTTGAGATTTAATGCTTGGAATGCACTCTTTATATCAATAAATTGCTTCTGTAAAAATGTTGGTGTAAGAAATATTTCATTTTGGTTAGTTTTCAAGCTTGCCATGTTTTGTGTTGAGACATGGCTGAGTTGGTTGTTGGTGCCAAAATTTGGGAAATTTTCCAAGTCTTCATTTTTTAGATTGGATGGTTGGAATACACTCTTTATATCACTAAATGACTACTGTAAAAATATTGGTACAAGAAATTTTTTATTTTGGTTGGTTTTCGGGCTAGCCAAGTTTAGTTGTTAAACTTGGTTAAGTTGGTGGTTGGTGCCACGATTTTAGGAAATTTTCAAAGTCTTGCATTTTGAGATTTAATTGTTGGAATGCATTCTTTATATCACCAAATGCCTGATGTAAAAATCTTGGTGCAAGAAACTTTTTATTTTGGATGGTTCTCAAGGTAGCTCAGTGGGTGCGTGGCGCGAAGATTTGGGAAAGTTTCAAAGTCCTGGTTTTTGAGATTTAATGGTTGGAATGCACTCTTGATATCACCACATGACTACTGTAAAAATATTGGTGCAAGAAATTTTTTTATTTTGGTTGGTTTTCAAACTTCCCAACTTTGGTGGTGAGACTTGGTTAAGTTTTTGCTTGGTGCAAAGATTTGGAAAATATTTAAAGTCTTGTTTTTGAGATTTAATGCTTGGAATGCACTCTTTATATCAATAAATTGCTTCTGTAAAAATCTTGGTGTAAGAAAATTTTTCATTTTGGTTGGTTTTCAAGCTAGCCAAGTTTTGTGGTGAGACTAGGCTAATTTGTTTGCTTAGTTGGTGCCTAGATTTGGAAAATTTTCAAAGACTTGCTTTTTGAGATTTAATGGTTGGAATGCATTCTTTATATCACCAAATGCTTGATGTAAAAATCTTGGTGCAAGAAATTTTTCATTTTGGGTGGTTTTCAAGTAAGCTTAGTGGTGCGTGGTGCCAATATTTAGGAAATTTTCAAAGTCATGGGTTTTGAGATTTAATGGTTGGAATGCACTCTTTATATCACCAAATGACTACTGTAAAAATATTGGTGCAAGAAATTTTTTATTTTGGTTGGTTTTCAAACTTCCCAACTTTGGTGGTGAGACTTGGTTAAGTTGGTGTTTGGTGCAAAGATTTGGAAAATATTTAAAGTCTTATTTTTGAGATTTAATGCTGGGAATGCACTCTTTATATCAATAAATTGCTTCTGTAAAAATGTTGGTGTAAGAAATTTTTCATTTTGGTTGGTTTTCAAGCTTGCCATGTTTTGTGTTGAGACATAATGGAGTTGGTTGTTGGTGCCAAGATTTGGGAAATTTTCCAAGTCTTCATTTTTTAGATTGGATGCTTGGAATACACTCTTTATATGACTAAATGACTACTGTAAAAATATTGGTACAAGAAATTTTTTATTTTGGTTGGTTTTCAGGCTAGCCAAGTTTAGTTGTTAAACTTGGTTAAGTTGGTGGTTGGTGCCACGATTTTAGGAAATTTTCAAAGTCTTTGTTTTTGAGATCTAATGGTTGGAATGCACTCTTTATATCACGAAATGACTGATGTAAAAATCTTGGTGCAAGAAATTTTTCATTTTGGATGGTTTTCAAGCAAGCTTAATGGGTGCATGGTGCGAAGATTTAGGAAATTTTCAAAGTCATGGTTTTTGAGATTTAGTGGTTGGAATGCACTCTTTATATCACCAAATGACTACTGTAAAAATACTGGTGCAAGAAATTTTTTTATTTTGGTTGGTTTTAGAACTTCCCAACTTTGGTGGTGAGACTTGGTTAAGTTGGTGCTTGGTGCAAAGATTTAGAAAATATTTAAAGTCTTGTTTTTGAAATTTAATGCTTGGAATGCACTCTTTATATCAATAAATTGCTTCTGTAAAAATGTTGGTGTAAGAAATTTTTCATTTTGGTTGGTTTTCAAGCTTGCCATGTTTTGTGTTGAGACATGGTTGAGTTGGTTATCGGTGCCAAGATTTGGGAAATTTTCCAAGTCTTGATTTTTTAGATTGGATGGTTGGAATACACTCTTTATATCACTAAATAACTACTGTAAAAATATTGGTACAAGAAATTTTTTATTTTGGTTGGTTTTCAGGCTAGCCAAGTTTAGTTGTTAAACTTGGTTAAGTTGGTGGTTGGTGCCACGATTTTAGGAAATTTTCAAAGTCTTGGTTTTTGAGATTTAATGCTTGGAATGCACTCTTTATATCACCAAATGAGTACTGTAAAAATATTGGTGCAAAAAATTTTTTATTTTGGTTGGTTTTCAAACTTCCCAACTTTGGTGGTGAGACTTGGTTAAGTTGGTGTTTGGTGCAAAGATTTGGAAAATATTTAAAGTCTTGTTTTTGAGATTTAATGCTGGGAATGCACTCTTTATATCAATAAATTGCTTCTGTAAAAATGTTGGTGTAAGAAATTTTTCATTTTGGTTGGTTTTCAAGCTGGCCATGTTTTGTGTTGAGACATGGCTGAGTTGGTTGTTGGTGCCAAGATTTGGGAAATTTTCCAAGTCTTCATTTTTTAGATTGGATGCTTGGAATACACTCTTTATATCACTAAATGACTACTGTAAAAATATTGGTACAAGAAATTTTTTATTTTGGTTGGTTTTCAGGCTAGCCAAGTTTAGTTGTTAAACTTCGTTAAGTTGGTGGTTGGTGCCACGATTTTAGGAAATTTTCAAAGTCTTGGTTTTTAAGATTTAATGCTTGGAATGCACTCTTTATATCACCAAATGACTGATGTAAAAATCTTGGTGCAAGAAATTTTTCATTTTGGATTGTTTTCAAGCAAGCTTAGTGGGTGCGTGGTGCCAAGATTTAGGAAATTTTCAAAGTCATGGTTGTTGAGATTTAATTGTTGGAATGCAATCTTTATATCACCAAATGACTACTGTAAAAATATTGGTGCAAGAAATTTTTTTATTTTGGTTGGTTTTCAAACTTCCCAACTTTGGTGGTAAGACTTGGTTAAGTTGGTGCTTGGTGCAAAGATTTGGAAAATATTTAAAGTCTTGTTTTTGAGATTTAATGCTTGGAATGCACTCTTTATATCAATAAATTGCTTCTGTAAAAATCTTAGTGTAAGAAAATTTTTCATTTTGGTTGGTTTTCAAGCTAGCCAAGTTTTGTGGTGAGACTAGGCTAATTTGTTTGCTTAGTTGGTGCCTAGATTTGGAAAATTTTCAAAGACTTGCTTTTTGAGATTTAATGGTTGGA
Organism: Vigna reflexopilosa; assembly: GCA_027742785.1. Taxonomy (NCBI): domain Eukaryota; kingdom Viridiplantae; phylum Streptophyta; class Magnoliopsida; order Fabales; family Fabaceae; genus Vigna; species Vigna reflexopilosa. The sequence continues at coordinate 17,232,399 of CM050921.1, forward strand.
ATGCATTCTTTATATCACCAAATGCTTGATGTAAAAATCTTGGTGCAAGAAATTTTTCATTTTGGGTGGTTTTCAAGTAAGCTTAGTTGGTGCGTGGTGCCAAGATTTAGGAAATTTTCAAAGTCATGGGTTTTGAGATTTAATGGTTCGAATGCACTCTTTATATCACCAAATGACTACTGTAAAAATATTGGTGCAAGAAATTTTTTATTTGGGTTGGTTTTCAAACTTCCCAACTTTGGTGGTGAGACTTGGTTAAGTTGGTGCGTGGTGCCAAGATTTGGGAAATTTTCCAAGTCTTCATTTTTTAGATTGGATGCTTGGAATACACTCTTTATATCACTAAATGACTACTGTAAAAATATTGGTACAAGAAATTTTTTATTTTGGTTGGTTTTCAGGCTAGCCAAGTTTAGTTGTTAAACTTGGTTAAGTTGGTGGTTGGTGCCACGAATTTAGGAAATTTTCAAAGTCTTTGTTTTTGAGATCTAATGGTTGGAATGCACTCTTTATATCACGAAATGACTGATGTAAAAAGCTTGGTGCAAGAAATTTTTCATTTTGGATGGTTTTCAAGCAAGCTTAATGGGTGCGTGATGTGAAGATTTAGGAAATTTTCAAAGTCATGGTTTTTGAGATTTAATGGTTGGAATGCACTCTTTATATCACCAAATGACTACTGTAAAAATACTGGTGCAAGAAATTTTTTTATTTTGGTTGGTTTTAGAACTTCCCAACTTTGGTGGTGAGACTTGGTTAAGTTGGTGCTTGGTGCAAAGATTTAGAAAATATTTAAAGTCTTGTTTTTGAAATTTAATGCTTGGAATGCACTCTTTATATCAATAAATTGCTTCTGTAAAAATGTTGGTGTAAGAAATTTTTCATTTTGGTTGGTTTTCAAGCTTGCCATGTTTTGTGTTGAGACATGGTTGAGTTGGTTATCGGTGCCAAGATTTGGGAAATTTTCCAAGTCTTGATTTTTTAGATTGGATGGTTGGAATACACTCTTTATATCACTAAATAACTACTGTAAAAATATTGGTACAAGAAATTTTTTATTTTGGTTGGTTTTCAGGCTAGCCAAGTTTAGTTGTTAAACTTGGTTAAGTTGGTGGTTGGTGCCACGATTTTAGGAAATTTTCAAAGTCTTGGTTTTTGAGATTTAATGCTTGGAATGCACTCTTTATATCACCAAATGAGTACTGTAAAAATATTGGTGCAAAAAATTTTTTATTTTGGTTGGTTTTCAAACTTCCCAACTTTGGTGGTGAGACTTGGTTAAGTTGGTGTTTGGTGCAAAGATTTGGAAAATATTTAAAGTCTTGTTTTTGAGATTTAATGCTGGGAATGCACTCTTTATATCAATAAATTGCTTCTGTAAAAATGTTGGTGTAAGAAATTTTTCATTTTGGTTGGTTTTCAAGCTGGCCATGTTTTGTGTTGAGACATGGCTGAGTTGGTTGTTGGTGCCAAGATTTGGGAAATTTTCCAAGTCTTCATTTTTTAGATTGGATGCTTGGAATACACTCTTTATATCACTAAATGACTACTGTAAAAATATTGGTACAAGAAATTTTTTATTTTGGTTGGTTTTCAGGCTAGCCAAGTTTAGTTGTTAAACTTCGTTAAGTTGGTGGTTGGTGCCACGATTTTAGGAAATTTTCAAAGTCTTGGTTTTTGAGATTTAATGCTTGGAATGCACTCTTTATATCACCAAATGACTGATGTAAAAATCTTGGTGCAAGAAATTTTTCATTTTGGATTGTTTTCAAGCAAGCTTAGTGGGTGCGTGGTGCCAAGATTTAGGAAATTTTCAAAGTCATGGTTGTTGAGATTTAATTGTTGGAATGCAATCTTTATATCACCAAATGACTACTGTAAAAATATTGGTGCAAGAAATTTTTTTATTTTGGTTGGTTTTCAAACTTCCCAACTTTGGTGGTAAGACTTGGTTAAGTTGGTGCTTGGTGCAAAGATTTGGAAAATATTTAAAGTCTTGTTTTTGAGATTTAATGCTTGGAATGCACTCTTTATATCAATAAATTGCTTCTGTAAAAATCTTAGTGTAAGAAAATTTTTCATTTTGGTTGGTTTTCAAGCTAGCCAAGTTTTGTGGTGAGACTAGGCTAATTTGTTTGCTTAGTTGGTGCCTAGATTTGGAAAATTTTCAAAGACTTGCTTTTTGAGATTTAATGGTTGGAATGCATTCTTTATATCACCAAATGCTTGATGTAAAAATCTTGGTGCAAGAAATTTTTCATTTTGGGTGGTTTTCAAGTAAGCTTAGTTGGTGCGTGGTGCCAAGATTTAGGAAATTTTCAAAGTCATGGGTTTTGAGATTTAATGGTTCGAATGCACTCTTTATATCACCAAATGACTACTGTAAAAATATTGGTGCAAGAAATTTTTTATTTGGGTTGGTTTTCAAACTTCCCAACTTTGGTGGTGAGACTTGGTTAAGTTGGTGCGTGGTGCCAAGATTTGGGAAATTTTCCAAGTCTTCATTTTTTAGATTGGATGCTTGGAATACACTCTTTATATCACTAAATGACTACTGTAAAAATATTGGTACAAGAAATTTTTTATTTTGGTTGGTTTTCAGGCTAGCCAAGTTTAGTTGTTAAACTTGGTTAAGTTGGTGGTTGGTGCCACGAATTTAGGAAATTTTCAAAGTCTTTGTTTTTGAGATCTAATGGTTGGAATGCACTCTTTATATCACGAAATGACTGATGTAAAAAGCTTGGTGCAAGAAATTTTTCATTTTGGATGGTTTTCAAGCAAGCTTAATGGGTGCGTGATGTGAAGATTTAGGAAATTTTCAAAGTCATGGTTTTTGAGATTTAATGGTTGGAATGCACTCTTTATATCACCAAATGACTACTGTAAAAATACTGGTGCAAGAAATTTTTTTATTTTGGTTGGTTTTAGAACTTCCCAACTTTGGTGGTGAGACTTGGTTAAGTTGGTGCTTGGTGCAAAGATTTAGAAAATATTTAAAGTCTTGTTTTTGAAATTTAATGCTTGGAATGCACTCTTTATATCAATAAATTGCTTCTGTAAAAATGTTGGTGTAAGAAATTTTTCATTTTGGTTGGTTTTCAAGCTTGCCATGTTTTGTGTTGAGACATGGTTGAGTTGGTTATCGGTGCCAAGATTTGGGAAATTTTCCAAGTCTTGATTTTTTAGATTGGATGGTTGGAATACACTCTTTATATCACTAAATAACTACTGTAAAAATATTGGTACAAGAAATTTTTTATTTTGGTTGGTTTTCAGGCTAGCCAAGTTTAGTTGTTAAACTTGGTTAAGTTGGTGGTTGGTGCCACGATTTTAGGAAATTTTCAAAGTCTTGGTTTTTGAGATTTAATGCTTGGAATGCACTCTTTATATCACCAAATGAGTACTGTAAAAATATTGGTGCAAAAAATTTTTTATTTTGGTTGGTTTTCAAACTTCCCAACTTTGGTGGTGAGACTTGGTTAAGTTGGTGTTTGGTGCAAAGATTTGGAAAATATTTAAAGTCTTGTTTTTGAGATTTAATGCTGGGAATGCACTCTTTATATCAATAAATTGCTTCTGTAAAAATGTTGGTGTAAGAAATTTTTCATTTTGGTTGGTTTTCAAGCTGGCCATGTTTTGTGTTGAGACATGGCTGAGTTGGTTGTTGGTGCCAAGATTTGGGAAATTTTCCAAGTCTTCATTTTTTAGATTGGATGCTTGGAATACACTCTTTATATCACTAAATGACTACTGTAAAAATATTGGTACAAGAAATTTTTTATTTTGGTTGGTTTTCAGGCTAGCCAAGTTTAGTTGTTAAACTTCGTTAAGTTGGTGGTTGGTGCCACGATTTTAGGAAATTTTCAAAGTCTTGGTTTTTGAGATTTAATGCTTGGAATGCACTCTTTATATCACCAAATGACTGATGTAAAAATCTTGGTGCAAGAAATTTTTCATTTTGGATTGTTTTCAAGCAAGCTTAGTGGGTGCGTGGTGCCAAGATTTAGGAAATTTTCAAAGTCATGGTTGTTGAGATTTAATTGTTGGAATGCAATCTTTATATCACCAAATGACTACTGTAAAAATATTGGTGCAAGAAATTTTTTTATTTTGGTTGGTTTTCAAACTTCCCAACTTTGGTGGTAAGACTTGGTTAAGTTGGTGCTTGGTGCAAAGATTTGGAAAATATTTAAAGTCTTGTTTTTGAGATTTAATGCTTGGAATGCACTCTTTATATCAATAAATTGCTTCTGTAAAAATCTTAGTGTAAGAAAATTTTTCATTTTGGTTGGTTTTCAAGCTAGCCAAGTTTTGTGGTGAGACTAGGCTAATTTGTTTGCTTAGTTGGTGCCTAGATTTGGAAAATTTTCAAAGACTTGCTTTTTGAGATTTAATGGTTGGAATGCATTCTTTATATCACCAAATGCTTGATGTAAAAATCTTGGTGCAAGAAATTTTTCATTTTGGGTGGTTTTCAAGTAAGCTTAGTTGGTGCGTGGTGCCAAGATTTAGGAAATTTTCAAAGTCATGGGTTTTGAGATTTAATGGTTCGAATGCACTCTTTATATCACCAAATGACTACTGTAAAAATATTGGTGCAAGAAATTTTTTATTTGGGTTGGTTTTCAAACTTCCCAACTTTGGTGGTGAGACTTGGTTAAGTTGGTGCGTGGTGCCAAGATTTGGGAAATTTTCCAAGTCTTCATTTTTTAGATTGGATGCTTGGAATACACTCTTTATATCACTAAATGACTACTGTAAAAATATTGGTACAAGAAATTTTTTATTTTGGTTGGTTTTCAGGCTAGCCAAGTTTAGTTGTTAAACTTGGTTAAGTTGGTGGTTGGTGCCACGAATTTAGGAAATTTTCAAAGTCTTTGTTTTTGAGATCTAATGGTTGGAATGCACTCTTTATATCACGAAATGACTGATGTAAAAAGCTTGGTGCAAGAAATTTTTCATTTTGGATGGTTTTCAAGCAAGCTTAATGGGTGCGTGATGTGAAGATTTAGGAAATTTTCAAAGTCATGGTTTTTGAGATTTAATGGTTGGAATGCACTCTTTATATCACCAAATGACTACTGTAAAAATACTGGTGCAAGAAATTTTTTTATTTTGGTTGGTTTTAGAACTTCCCAACTTTGGTGGTGAGACTTGGTTAAGTTGGTGCTTGGTGCAAAGATTTAGAAAATATTTAAAGTCTTGTTTTTGAGATTTAATGCTTGGAATGCACTCTTTATATCAATAAATTGCTTCTGTAAAAATGTTGGTGTAAGAAATTTTTCATTTTGGTTGGTTTTCAAGGTTGCCATGTTTTGTGTTGAGACATGGCTGAGTTGGTTGTTGGTGCCAAGATTTGGGAAATTTTCCAAGTCTTCATTTTTTAGATTGGATTGTTGGAATACACTCTTTATATCACTAAATGACTACTGTAAAAATATTGGTACAAGAAATTTTTTATTTTGGTTGGTTTTCAGGCTAGCCAAGTTTAGTTGTTAAACTTGGTTAAGTTGGTGGTTGGTGCCACGATTTTAGGAAATTTTCAAAGTCTTGGTTTTTGAGATTTAATGGTTGGAATGCACTCTTTATATCACCAAATGACTGATGTAAAAATCTTGGTGCAAGAAATTTTTCATTTTGGATGGTTTTCAAGCAAGCTTAATGGGTGCGTGGTGCCAAGATTTAGGAAATTTTCAAAGTCATGATTTTTGAGATTTAATGGTTGGGATGCACTCTTTATATCACCAAATGACTACTGTAAAAATATTGGTGCAAGAAATTTTTTTATTTTGGTTGGTTTTCAAACTTCCCAACTTTGGTGGTGAGACTTGGTTAACTTGGTGCGTGATGCAAGGATTTGGAAAATATTTAAAGTCTTGTTTTTGAGATTTAATGCTTGGAATGCACTCTTTATATCAATAAATTGCTTCTGTAAAAATCTTGGTGTAAGAAATTTTTCATTTTGGTTGGTTTTCAAGCTAGCCAAGTTTTGTGGTGAGACTAGCGTAATTTGTTTGCTTAGTTGGTGCCTAGATTTGGAAAGTTTTCAAAGTTTTGCTTTTTGAGATTTAATGGTTGGAATGCATTCTTTATATCACCAAATGCCTGATGTAAAAATCTTGGTGCAAGAAACTTTTTATTTTGGATGGTTTTCAAGCTAGCTTAGTGGGTGCTTGGCACGAAGATTTGGGAAATTTTCAAAGTCCTGGTTTTTGAGATTTAATGGTTGGATTACACTCTTTATATCACCAAATGACTACTGTAAAAATCTTGGCGCAAGAAATTTTTAATTTTGGTTTGTTTTCAAGCTTTCCAAGTTTTGTGTTGAGACTTGGCTGAGTTGGTTGTTGGTGCCAAGATTTGGGAAATTTTCATAGTCTTGATTTTTTAGATTGGATGGTTGGAATACACTCTTTATATCACTAAATGACTACTATAAAAATATTTGTACAAGAAATTTTTTATTTTGGTTGGTTTTCAGGCTAGCCAAGTTTAGTTGTTAAACTTGGTTAAGTTGGTGCTTGGTGCCACGATTTTAGGAAATTTTCAAAGTCTTGGTTTTTGAGATTTAATGGTTGGAATGCACTCTTTATATCACCAAATGACTAATGTAAAAACCTTGGTGCAAGAAAATTTTCATTTTGGATGGTTTTCAAGCAAGCTTAGTGGGGGTGAGTTGTGCCAAGATTTAGGAAATTTTCAAAGTCATGGTTTGTGAGATTTAATGGTTGGGATGCACTCTTTATATCACCAAATGACTACTGTAAAAATATTGGTGCAAGAAATTTTTTTATTTTGGTTGGTTTTCATACTTCCCAACTTTGGTGGTGAGACTAGGTTAAGTTGGTGCTTGATGCAAAGATTTGGAAAATATTTAAAGTCTTGTTTTTGAGATTTAATGCTTGGAATGCACTCTTTATATCAATAAATTGCTTCTGTAAAAATCTTGGTGTAAGAAATTTTTCATTTTGGTTGGTTTTCAAGCTAGCCAAGTTTTGTGGTGAGACTAGCCTAATTTGTTTGCTTAGTTGGTGCCTAGATTTGGAAAATTTTCAAAGTCTTGCTTTTTGAGATTTAATGGTTGGAATGCATTCTTTATATCACCAAATGCCTGATGTAAAAATCTTGGTGCAAGAAACTTTTTATTTTGGATGGTTTTCAAGCTAGCTTAGTGGGTGCGTGGCACGAAGATTTGGGAAATTTTCAAAGTCCTGGTCTTTGAGATTTAATGGTTGGATTACACTCTTTATATCACCAAATGACTACTGTAAAAATCTTGGCGCAAGAAATTTTTAATTTTGGTTGGTTTTCAAGCTTTCCAAGTTTTGTGTTGAGACTTGGCTGAGTTGGTTGTTGGTGCCAAGATTTGGGAAATTTTCATAGTCTTGATTTTTTAGATTGGATGGTTGGAATACACTCTTTATATCACTAAATGACTACAGTAAAAATATTGGTACAAGAAATTTTTTATTTTGGTTGGTTTTCAAGCTAGCCAAGTTTAGTTGTTAAACTTGGTTAAGTTGGTGCTTGGTGCCACGATTTTAGGAAATTTTCAAAGTCTTGGTTTTTGAGATTTAATGGTTGGAATGCACTCTTTATATCACCAAATGACTAATGTAAAAATCTTGGTGCAAGAAAATTTTCATTTTGGATGGTTTTCAAGCAAGCTTAGTGGGTGCGTTGTGCCAAGATTTAGGAAATTTTCAAAGTCATGGTTTGTGAGATTTAATGGTTGGGATGCACTCTTTATATCACCAAATGACTACTGTAAAAATATTGGTGCAAGAAATTTTTTTATTTTGGTTGGTTTTCAAGCAAGCTTAGTGGGTGCGTTGTGCCAAGATTTGGAAATTATTTAAAGTCTTGTTTTTGAGATTTAATGCTTGGAATGCACTCTTTATATCAATAAATTGCTTCTGTTAAAATCTTGGTGTAAGAAATTTTTCATTTTGGTTGGTTTTCAAGCTAGCCAAGTTTTGTGGTGAGACTAGCCTAATTTGTTGGTTTAGTTGATGCCTAGATTTGGAAAATTTTCAAAGTCTTGCTTTTTGAGATTTAATGGTTGGAATGCATTCTTTATATCACCAAATGCCTGATGTAAAAATCTTGGTGCAAGAAATTTTTCATTTTGGATGGTTTTCAAGCAAGCTTAATGGGTGCGTGGTGCGAAGATTTAAGAAATTTTCAAAGTCATGGTTTTTGAGATTTAATGGTTGGAATGCACTCTTTATATCATCAAATGACTACTGTAAAAATACTGGTGCAAGAAATTTTTTTATTTTGGTTGGTTTTAGAACTTCCCAACTTTGGTGGTGAGACTTGGTTAAGTTGGTGCTTGGTGCAAAGATTTAGAAAATATTTAAAGGCTTGTTTTTGAGATCTAATGCTTGGAATGCACTCTTTATATCAATAAATTGCTTCTGTAAATATCTTGGTGTAAGAAATTTTTCATTTTGGTTGGTTTTTGTAAGACCCTAGAAATTTGAGTAAAATGTAAGTCTTGGATCATTAGAAGACTAAGAAACTCAAAATGTAGCAAGTTGTAACAAAGTACAAGTTATAGTACAAAATACAATGCTGTCAAACTTTGACATGGTTTAGTATTTTAACTATAACTTTTTGTACAGATCCTATTTTGAGTTGATTCTTGTTGCATTGAAAACTAGACTCGAAGAGCTTCGATTCGAGTACTCATATTCATATTTTTGACTTTGGGAAGGTGTTTAACCGAACTGGGAAACAAACGTGACAGTTTTACTGTCCAGGAACTAGAGTGCAGCGTGAATGGTAAGTGCAATTTTACAAGTTGTGACTTTTGGAGTAGGTAGGTTGCATTATTTTCGTGGGAATATTTTTGGGGACCCTTTCAGACATTACTTCCATGTTTTGGGGCTGGAAAAAGGGATTAGGATGGTCCATGGGTTGTTATTATTGCTAAACATCATGAAGGTGGGTCCTTGGTTGTCTAGGCTCATTTCTTTTAGCTTAAAATCTGGTCTGGAGCTCTTGGGCAGAAGGGAGAGGCTCTTGGAGAGGAGAGCACGAAAATTCTAAGTGTCCAAAGGATGGGAGCTGACTTGGTCTAGCAAGGAGAAGAAGAGTTGCTCTCTTGGAAAAAGAAATTGAAGTGTCCAAAAGAGATCTTTAAGAGGTAAGGGGAGCTAACTCAAACATGTTTTCTAAAATGATATGGATGTGAATATGATTTGAGTTTCTTGATTTTGTTATGATCAAGTGTATGGAAATTTGGTTTGGTGGGATGTATGGTTTGATTCCAAGAAAATGATTTCTATTGGGGTTTTGCTATAATTTTGATCTATAAATTTTGTATGATCTTTATGATGAAAGATTGATGAATATACGTTGGATTGATGATGGATTTTCGGTCTAGCATGTTACTATACATGAATGTGATGTTTTTGATGGATTAGATTGTGAAATTGGATGAGAAACATGAGAGTTTGAACCCACTCTTGATCAAATACGAAAATTGGGTGTTTTGGTTGGTTGATGAATTTTAGATGGATGAATTGATTTGGTTTGTGTGAATATCTTGACAAGATGGAAGTATGATGAGTTTTAATGGATTGAATGATGAGAATGATGATGGAAATTCGTTCTAACATGTTATTATTTATGAATATGAAGTTTTGGATGATTTGGTTATTAAAAAGAGATGAAAAACATGGGAGTTTTACCTCACCTTTTTCCAAATCCGAAAATCATATTTCTTGAACAAGTAATGAGTTGAAATTGGATGAATGTGAATGCTTGTTATGAGATCTTGGTTTAGAAATATTAAATTCTTGGATGATGGTTTTTGAGTATGTTTTGAGGGAAGAAGAAATGATTTGGAGTATGAAATGAACCATAAATTGGATTGAACATTAGATCCTCATATGGATGTTATGGTATGAGTTGTTATGAGATTTTAAGATATCAAAAACCATGAAAATCATGTAAAATAGAGAAGTTTGTTCATGAATGTCTTTGTGTACGAAAATCTCTTGATTTTGATGGATGTTGAAGTGAGATTTATGATATGTATGAGTGGTTGGATATATGATCTATGCTTGGATGAAATGAGTGGTGGAAACTACTCTTTTTCGTTTGTTTTTATGAAATTGGGAAGTGAGATGTGCAAACTGTTTTGGGGTTAGATACAATACATTATAGATCTGTTTTGGTATATAAATCTTGGGGGAAAGGTCATTGTTGGGTGATGAATGGTTGGTTACAAGTGGTTAGAAAATTATGCAGGAAAATCTATTGTTATGTGTTTAATGAGTTAATTTTGCAGGAAAAAATGGTTGTATGATGTGTATATGACTAACTATGGCATTGGAGGTATATTATTGATTCAAGAGGAATATGATGTGATTTAAAATGGTGAATTATAATTTGAAAGCACATATGTACAAAGTATGGTTATTGGACGTAATTCCATGATCCTCAAGGGAGGTTACATGGTGGTGCCCTGTAGTTGTTGTGATTTACCGTATGAATGGCCGGAGTTCCAGATGGGGTTTATCCTAACATTCTAATGATCATCCAAGCTCAAGTAGAGAGTGATGAGTCATGTGGTGAGAATAGCAGGAGGTCCTAGAATAGGCGCTTTCACTGTAGGCCTATATCTCTGTAAAGGGCTTACACTCGTGTGTGGTCGGGTGAAACCCCTCGGCAATGGCTTTGCAAAGCAGTAGGGCCACAACAAGTGCACAAACCCCTGGTACTCGACATTTCATGCTAATCCGGATGGTCAAATCACGTGGTCGGTCTTTGGTATCGATAAAATGCATTTGGTTATAGTTGGTTTTGTTTATGGTCCTTGTATGCCTGAAATACTTGATTGATAACATGCTTTTATACCTAGCTCACCCTTGCATTGTGTGTGTTGTATGTGTTTGCCTTCCCCCTTGCGATGATCATCCAATCCTTTGGATGTGAGCAGTAGTTGATGATGTACCCTTGGAGCAAGCACTGGAGAATGAAGAAGGTGCAGCCGCATAGTGCTTAGGATCATTCTTAGTTGACTTATCTATTTTGAAATATATCCTTTGTAAGTAAAGTTTTAAATTTATGGTCAATTTGGATGACTGTAAACTTATAACTTTATTTTTATTCTTAAACTGTTCTATCATATTATAATGATTAATCATTCGAAAAATTTGATATAATTTTTGGGATGTCACAGTTTTCAAGCTTGCCAAGTTTTGGTGTTGAGACTTGGCTGAGTTGGTTGTTGGTGCCAAGATTTGGGAAATTTTCCAAGTCTTGATTTTTTAGATTGGATGGTTGGAATACACTCTTTATATCACTAAATGACTACTGTAAAACTATTGGTACAAGAAATTTTTTATTTTAGTTGGTTTTGAGGCTAGCCAAGTTTAGTTGTTAAACTTGGCTAAGTTAGTGGTTGGTGCCACAATTTTAGGAAATTTTCAAAGTCTTGGTTTTTTAGATTTAATGGTTGGAATGCACTCTTTATATTATGAAATGACTGATGTAAAAATCTTGGTGCAATAAATTTTTCATTTTGGATTGTTTTCAAGCAAGCTTAGTGTGTGCGTGGTGCCAAGATTTAGGAAATTTTCAAAGTCATGGTTTTTGAGATTTAATGGTTGGGATGCACTCTTTATATCACCAAATGACTACTGTAAAAATATTGGTGCAAGAAATTTTTTTATTTTGGTTGGTTTTCAAACTTCCCAACTTTGGTGGTGAGACTTGGTTAAGTTGGTGCGTGGTGCAAAGATTTGGAAAATATTTAAAGTCTTGTTTTTGAGATTTAATGCTTGGAATGCACTGTTTATATCAATAAATTGCTTCTGTAAAAATCTTGGTGTAAGAAATTTTTCATTTTGGTTGGTTTTCAAGCTAGCCAAGTTTTGTGGTGAGACTAGGCTAATTTGTTTCCTTAGTTGGTGCCCAGATTTGGAAAATTTTCAATGTCTTGCTTTTTGAGATTTAATGGTTGGAATGCATTCTTTATATCACCAAATGCCTGATGTAAAAATGTTGGTGCAAGAAACTTTTTATTTTGGATGGTTTTCAAGCTAGCTTGGTGGGTGCGTGGCACGAAGATTTGGGAAATTTTCAAAGTCCTGGTTTTTGAGATTTAATGGTTGGATTACACTCCTTATATCACCAAATAACTACTGTAAAAATCTTGGTGCAAGAAATTTTTAATTTTGGTTGGTTTTCAAGCTTTCCAAGTTTTGTGTTGAGACTTGGCTGAGTTGGTTGTTGGTGCCAAGATTTGGGAAATTTTCATAGTCTTGATTTTTTAGATTGGAGGGTTGGAATACACTCTTTATATCACTAGATGACTACTGTAAAAATATTGGTACAAGAAATTTTTTATTTTGGTTGGTTTTCAGGCAAGCCTTGTTTAGTTGTTAAATTTGGTCAAGTTAGTGCTTGGTGCCGTGATTTTAGGAAATTTTCAAAGTCTTGGTTTTTTAGATTTAATGGTTGGAATGCACTCTTTATATTATGAAATGACTGATGTAAAAATCTTGGTGCAAGAAATTTTTCATTTTGGATTGTTTTCAAGCAAGCTTAGTGTGTGCGTGGTGCCAAGATTTAGGAAATTTTCAAAGTCATGGTTTTTGAGATTTAATGGTTGGGATGCACTCTTTATATCACCAAATGACTACTGTAAAAATATTGGTGCAAGAAATTTTTTTATTTTGGTTGGTTTTCAAACTTCCCAACTTTGGTGGTGAGACTTGGTTAAGTTGGTGCGTGGTGCAAAGATTTGGAAAATATTTAAAGTCTTGTTTTTGAGATTTAATGCTTGGAATGCACTGTTTATATCAATAAATTGCTTCTGTAAAAATCTTGGTGTAAGAAATTTTTCATTTTGGTTGGTTTTCAAGCTAGCCAAGTTTTGTGGTGAGACTAGGCTAATTTGTTTGCTTAGTTGGTGCCCAGATTTGGAAAATTTTCAATGTCTTGCTTTTTGAGATTTAATGGTTGGAATGCATTCTTTATATCACCAAATGCCTGATGTAAAAATGTTGGTGCAAGAAACTTTTTATTTTGGATGGTTTTCAAGCTAGCTTGGTGGGTGCGTGGCACGAAGATTTGGGAAATTTTCAAAGTCCTGGTTTTTGAGATTTAATGGTTGGATTACACTCCTTATATCACCAAATAACTACTGTAAAAATCTTGGTGCAAGAAATTTTTAATTTTGGTTGGTTTTCAAGCTTTCCAAGTTTTGTGTTGAGACTTGGCTGAGTTGGTTGTTGGTGCCAAGATTTGGGAAATTTTCATAGTCTTGATTTTTTAGATTGGAGGGTTGGAATACACTCTTTATATCACTAGATGACTACTGTAAAAATATTGGTACAAGAAATTTTTTATTTTGGTTGGTTTTCAGGCAAGCCTTGTTTAGTTGTTAAATTTGGTCAAGTTAGTGCTTGGTGCCGTGATTTTAGGAAATTTTCAAAGTCTTGGTTTTTTAGATTTAATGGTTGGAATGCACTCTTTATATTATGAAATGACTGATGTAAAAATCTTGGTGCAAGAAATTTTTCATTTTGGATTGTTTTCAAGCAAGCTTAGTGTGTGCGTGGTGCCAAGATTTAGGAAATTTTCAAAGTAATGGGTTTTGAGATTTAATGGTTGGGATGCACTCTTTATATCACCAAATGACTACTGTAAAAATATTGGTGCAAGAAATTTTTTATTTTGGTTGGTTTTCAAGCTTGCCAAGTTTTTGTGTTGAGACTTGGCTGAGTTGGTTGTTGGTGCCAAGATTTGGGAAATTTTCCAAGTCTTGATTTTTTAGATTGGATGGTTGGAATACACTCTTTATATCACTAAATGACTACTGTAAAACTATTGGTACAAGAAATTTTTTATTTTAGTTGGTTTTGAGGCTAGCCAAGTTTAGTTGTTAAACTTGGCTAAGTTAGTGGTTGGTGCCACAATTTTAGGAAATTTTCAAAGTCTTGGTTTTTTAGATTTAATGGTTGGAATGCACTCTTTATATTATGAAATGACTGATGTAAAAATCTTGGCGCAAGAAATTTTTCATTTTGGATTGTTTTCAATCAAGCTTAGTGTGTGCGTGGTGCCAAGATTTAGGAAATTTTCAAAGTCATGGTTTTTGAGATTTAATGGTTGGGATGCACTCTTTATATCACCAAATGACTACTGTAAAAATATTGGTGCAAGAAATTTTTTTATTTTGGTTGGTTTTCAAACTTCCCAACTTTGGTGGTGAGACTTGGTTAAGTTGGTGCGTGGTGCAAAGATTTGGAAAATATTTAAAGTCTTGTTTTTGAGATTTAATGCTTGGAATGCACTCTTTATATCAATAAATTGCTTCTGTAAAAATCTTGGTGTAAGAAATTTTTCATTTTGGTTGGTTTTCAAGCTAGCCAAGTTTTGTGGTGAGACTAGGCTAATTTGTTTGCTTAGTTGGTGCCTAGATTTGGAAAATTTTCAAAGTCTTGCTTTTTGAGATTTAATGGTTGGAATGCATTCTTTATATCACCAAATGCCTGATGTAAAAATGTTGGTGCAAGAAACTTTTTATTTTGGATGGTTTTCAAGCTAGCTTGGTGGGTGCGTGGCACGAAGATTTGGGAAATTTTCAAAGTCCTGGTTTTTGAGATTTAATGGTTGGATTACACTCTTTATATCACCAAATGACTACTGTAAAAATCTTGGTGCAAGAAATTTTTAATTTTGGTTGGTTTTCAAGCTTTCCAAGTTTTGTGTTGAGACTTGGCTGAGTTGGTTGTTGGTGCCAAGATTTGGGAAATTTTCATAGTCTTGATTTTTTAGATTGGAGGGTTGGAATACACTCTTTATATCACTAGATGACTACTGTAAAAATATTGGTACAAGAAATTTTTTATTTTGGTTGGTTTTCAGGCTAGCCAAGTTTAGTTGTTAAACTTGGTTAAGTTGGTGCTTGGTGCCACGATTTTAGGAAATTTTCAAAGTCTTGGTTTTTGAGATTTAATGGTTGGAATACACTCTTTATATCACCAGATGACTGATGTAAAAATCTTGGTGCAAGAAATTTTTCATTTTGGATGGTTTTCAAGCAAGCTTAGTGGGTGCGTTGTGCCAAGATTTAGGAAATTTTCAAAGTCATGGTTTTTGAGATTTAATGGTTGGAATGCACTCTTTATATCACCAAATGACTACTGTAAAAATATTGGTGCAAGAAATTTTTTTATTTTCGTTGGTTTTCAAACTTCCAAACTTTGGTGCTGAGACTTGGTTAATTTTGTGCTTGGTGCAAAGATTTGGAAATTATTTAAAGTCTTGTTTTTGAGATTTAATGCTTGGAATGCAATCTTTATATCAATAAATTGCTTCTGTAAAAATCTTGGTTTAAGATATTTTTCATTTTGGTTGGTTTTCAAGCTAGCCAAGTTTGGTGGTGAGACTAGGCTAATTTGTTTGCTTAGTTGGTGCCTAGTATTGGGAAATTTTCAAAGTCTTGGTTTTTGAGATTTAATGGTTGGATTACACTCTTTATATCACCAAATGACTACTGTAAAAATCTTGGTGCAAGAAATTTTTCATTTTGGTTGGTTTTCAAGCTTTCCATGTTTTGTGTTGAGACTTGGCTGAGTTGGTTGTTGGTGCCAAGATTTGGGAAATTTTCATAGTCTTGATTTTTTAGATTGGATGCTTGGAATACATTATTTATATCACTAAATGACTACTGTAAAAATATTGGTACAAGAAATTTATTATTTTGGTTGGTTTTCAGGCTAGCCAAGTTTAGTTGTTAAACTTGGTTAAGTTGGTGCTTGGTGCCACGATTTTAGGAAATTTTCAAAGTCTTGGTTTTTGAGATTTAATGGTTGGAATGCACTCTTTATATCACCAGATGACTGATGTAAAAATCTTGGTGCAAGAAATTTTTCATTTTGGATGGTTTTCAAGCAAGCTCAGTGGGTGCGTTGTGCAAAGATTTAGGAAATTTTCAAAGTCATGGTTTTTGAGATTTAATGGTTGGAATGCACTCTTTATATCACCAAATGACTACTGTAAAAATATTGGTGCAAGAAATTTTTTTATTTTGGTTGGTTTTCATACTTCCCAAGTTTGGTGGTGAGACTAGGTTAAGTTGGTGCTTGATGCAAAGATTTGAAAAATATTTAAAGTCTTGTTTTTGAGATCTAATGCTTGGAATGCACTCTTTATATCAATAAATTGCTTCTGTAAAAATCTTGGTGTAAGAAATTTTTCATTTTGGTTGGTTTTCAAGCTAGCCAAATTTTGTGGTGAGACTTGGCTAATTTGTTTTCTTGGTTGGTGCCATGATTTGTATAATTTTCAAAGTCTTGATTTTTCAGATTTAATGGTTGGAATGCATTCTTAATATCAGCAAATGACTGATGTAAACATTTTGGTGCAAGAAATTTTTCATTTTGGGTGGTTTTCAAGCAAGCTTAGTTGTTGCGTGGTGCCAAGATTTAGGAAATTTTCAAAGTCATGGTTTTTGAGATTTAATGGATGGAATGCACTCTTTATATCACGAAATGACTACTGTAAAAATATTGGTGCAAGAAATTTTTTTATTTTGGTTAGTTTTCAAACTTCCCAACTTTGGTGGTGAGACTTGGTTAAGTTGGTGCTTGGTACCAAGATTTGGAAAATATTTAAAGTCTTGTTTTTGAGATTTAATGCTTGGAATGCACTCTTTATATCAATAAATTGCTTTTGTAAAAATCTTGGTGTAAGAAATTTTTCATTTTGGTTGGTTTTCAATCTTGCCAAGTTTTGTGTTGAGACTTGCTGGTTGGTTCTTGGTGCCAAGATTTAGGAAATTTTCCAAGGCTTTATTTTTTAGATTGGGTGGTTGGAATACACTCTTTATATCACTAAATGACTACTGTAAAAATATTGGTACAAGAAATTTTTTATTTTGGTTGGTTTTCAGGCTAGCCAAGTTTAGTTGTTAAACTTGGTTAAGTTGGTGGTTGGTACCACGATTTTAGGAAATTTTCAAAGTCTTGGTTTTTTAGATTTAGTGGTTGGAATGCACTCTTTATATCACCAAATTACTGATGTAAAAATCTTGGTGTAAGAAATTTTTCATTTTGGATGGTTTTCAAGCAAGCTTAGTGGGTGCGTGGTGCCAAGATTTAGGAAATTTTCAAACTCATGGTTTTTGAGATTTAATGGTTGGAATGCACTCTTTATATCACCAAATGACTACTGTAAAAATATTGGTGCAAGAAATTTTTTTATTTTGGTTGGTTTTCATACTTCCCAACTTTGGTGGTGAGACTAGGTTAAGTTGGTGCTTGATGCAAAGATTTGGAAAATATTTAAAGTCTTGTTTTTGAGATCTAATGCTTGGAATGCACTCTTTATATCAATAAATTGCTTCTGTAAAAATCTTGGTGTAAGAAATTTTTCATTTTGGTTGGTTTTCAAGCTAGCCAAGTTTTGTGGTGAGACTTGGCTAATTTGTTTTCTTGGTTGGTGCCATGATTTGTATAATTTTCAAAGTCTTGATTTTTCAGATTTAATGGTTGGAATGCATTCTTAATATCAGCAAATGACTGATGTAAACATTTTGGTGCAAGAAATTTTTCATTTTGGGTGGTTTTCAAGCAAGCTTAGTTGGTGCGTGGTGCCAAGATTTAGGAAATTTTCAAAGTCATGGTTTTTGAGATTTAATGGATGGAATGCACTCTTTATATCACCAAATGACTATTGTAAAAATATTGGTGCAAGAAATTTTTTTATTTTGGTTGGTTTTCAAACTTCCCAACTTTGGTGGTGAGACTTGGTTAAGTTGGTGCTTGGTACCAAGATTTGGAAAATATTTAAAGTCTTGTTTTTGAGATTTAACGCTTGGAATGCACTCTTTATATCAATAAATTGCTTCTGTAAAAATCTTGGTGTAAGAAATATTTCATTTTGGTTGGTTTTCAATCTTGCCAAGTTTTGTGTTGAGACTTGGCTGGTTGGTTCTTGGTGCCAAGATTTAGGAAATTTTCCAAGGCTTTATTTTTTAGATTGGATGGTTGGAATACACTCTTTATATCAC
The DNA here is from genome assembly GCA_027742785.1 of Vigna reflexopilosa. Lineage (NCBI taxonomy): Eukaryota > Viridiplantae > Streptophyta > Magnoliopsida > Fabales > Fabaceae > Vigna > Vigna reflexopilosa. Next base: position 17,250,436 of record CM050921.1, read on the forward strand.
TAAATGACTACTGTAAAAATATTGGTACAAGAAATTTTTTATTTTGGTTGGTTTTCAGGCTAGCCAAGTTTAGTTGTTAAACTTGGTTAAGTTGGTGGTTGGTACCACGATTTTAGGAAATTTTCAAAGTCTTGGTTTTTTAGATTTAGTGGTTGGAATGCACTCTTTATATCACCAAATTACTGATGTAAAAATCTTGGTGTAAGACATTTTTCATTTTGGATGGTTTTCAAGCAAGCTTAGTGTGTGCGTGGTGCCAAGATTTAGGAAATTTTCAAAGTCATGGTTTTTGAGATTTAATGGTTGGAATGCACTCTTTATATCACCAAATGACTACTGTAAAAATATTGGTGCAAGAAATTTTTTTATTTTGGTTGGCTTTCAAACTTCCCAACTTTGGTGGGGAGACTTGGTTAAGTTGGTGCTAGGTGCAAAGATTTGGAAAATATTTAAAGTCTTGTTTTTGGGATTTAATGCTTGGAATGCATGCTTTATATCAATAATTTGCTTCTGTAAAAATCTTGGTGTAAGAAATTTTTCATTTTGGTTGGTTTTCAAGCTAGCCAAGTTTATAGGTGCGACTAGGCTAATTTTTTTGCTTAGTTGGTGCCTAGATTTGGAAAATTTTCAAATTCTTAATTTTTGAGATTTAATTGTTGGAATGCATTCTTTATATCACCAAATGCCTGATGTAAAAATCTTGGTGCAAGAAACATTTTATTTTGGATGGTTTTCAAGCTAGGTTTGTGGGGGTGTGGTGCGAAGATTTGGGAAATTTTCAAAGTCCTCGTTTTTGAGATTTAATGGTTGGATTGCACTCTTTATATCACCAAATGACTACTGTAAAAATCTTGGTGTAACAAATTTTTCATTTTGGTTCGTTTTCAAGCTTGGCAAGTTTTGTGTTGAGACTTGGCTGAGTTGGTTGTTGGTGCCTAAATTTGGGAAATTTTCCAAGTCTTTATTTTTTAAATTGCAAGGTTGGAATACACTCTTTATATCACTAAATGACTACTGTAAAAATATTGATACAAGAAATTTTTTATTTTGGTTGGTTTTCAGGCTAGCGAAGTTTAGTTGTTAAACTTGGTTAAGTTGGTGCTTGGTGCCACGATTTTAGGAAATTTTGAAAGTCTTGGTTTTTGAGATTCAATGGTTGGAATGCACTCTTTATATCACCAAATGACTGATGTAAAAATCCTTGTGCAAGAAATTTTTCATTTTGGATGGTTATCAAGCAAGCTTCGTGGGTGCGTGGTGCCAAGATTTAGGAAAATTTCAAAGTCATGGTTTTTGAGATTTGATGGTTGGAATGCACTCTTTATATCACCAAATGACTACTGTAAAAATATTGGTGCAAGAAATTTTTTTAGTTTTGTTGGTTTTAAAACTTGCCAAGTTAGGTGGTGAGACTTGGTTAAGTTGGCGCTTGGTGCAAAGATTTGGGAAATATTTAAAGTCTTGTTTTTGAGATTTAAGCTTGGAATGCACTCTTTATATCAACAAATTTCTTTTGTAAAAATATTGGTGTAAGAAATTTTTCATTTTGGTTGGTTTTCAAGCTAGCCAAGGTTGGTGGTGAGACTTGGCTAATTTGTTTGAGTGGTTGGTGCCAAGAATTGGATAATCTTCAAAGTCTTGCTTTTTGAGATTTAATGGTTTGAATGCATTCTTTATATCACCAAATGACTGATGTAAAAATCTTCGTGCAAGAAACTTTTTCTTTTGGAAAGTTTTCAAGCTAGCTTAGTGGATGCATGGCGCCAAGATTTGGGAAATTTTCAAAGTCCTGTATTTTAAGATTTAATGATTGGAATGCACTCTTTATATCACCAAATGACTCCTGTAAAAATATTGGTGCAAGAAATTTTTCATTTTGGTTGGTTTTCAAGATTGCAATGTTTTTTGCTGAGACTTTGCTAAGTTGGTGGTTGGTGCCAAGATTTGGAAAATTTTGAAAGTCTTGATTTTTGAGATTTGATGGTTGGAATATACTCCTTATATCACTAAATGACTATAGTAAAAATATTGGTATAAGAAATATTTTATTTTGGTTGGTTTTCAAGGAAGCTTAGTGGTTGGAATGCACTCTTTATATCACCAAATGACTACTGTAAAAATATTGGTGCAAGAAATTTTTTTATTTTGCTTGGTTTTCAAACTTCCCAACTTTGGTGGTGAGACTTGGTTATGTTGGTGCTTGGTGCAAAGATTTGGAAAATATTTAAAGTCTTGTTTTTGAGATTTAATGCTTGGAATGCACTCTTTATATCAATAAATTGCTTCTGTAAAAATCTTGGTGTAAGAAATTTTTCATTTTGGTTGGTTTTCAATCTTGCCAAGTTTATAGGTGAGACTAGGCTAATTTTTTTGCTTAGTTGGTGCCTAGATTTGGAACATTTTCAAATTCTTAATTTTTGAGATTTAGTTGTTGGAATGCATTCTTTATATCACCAAATGCCTGATGTAAAAATCTTGGTGCAAGAAACATTTTATTTTGGATGGTTTTCAAGCTAGCTTTGTGGGGGTGTGGTGCGAAGATTTGGGAAATTTTCAAAGTCCTGGTTTTTGAGATTTAATGGTTGGATTGCACTCTTTATATCACCAAATGACTACTGTAAAAATCTTGGTGAAAGAAATTTTTCATTTTGGTTGGTTTTCAAGCTTGCCAAGTTTTGTGTTGAGACTTGGCTGAGTTGGTTGTTGGTGCCAAGATTTGTGAAATTTTCAAAGTCTTGATTTTTTAGATTGGATGGTTGGAACACACTCTTTATATCCCTAAAGGACTACTGTAAAAAAAATAGTACAAGAAATCTTTTATTTTGGTTGGTTTTCGGGCTAGCCAAGTTTAGTTGTTAAACTTGGTTAAGTTGGTGCTTGGTGCCACGATTTTGGGAAATTTTCAAACTATTGGTTTTTGAGATTTAATGGTTGCAATGCACTCTCTATATCACCAAATGACTGATATAAAAATCTTGGTGCAGGAAATTTTTCATTTTGGATGGTTTTCAAGCAACCTTAGTGGGTGCGTGGTGCCAAGATTTAGGAAATTTTCAAAGTCATGGTTTTGGAGATTTAATGGTTGGAATGCACTCTTTATATCACCAAATGACTACTGTAAAAATATTAGTGGAAGAAATTTTTTATTTTGGTTGGTTTTCAAACTTCGCAACTTTGGTGGTGAGACTTGGTTAAGTTGGTGCTAGGTGCAAAGATTTGGAAAATATTTAAAGTCTTATTTTTTAGATTTAATGCTTGGAATGCACGCTTTATATCAATAAATTGCTTCTGTAAAAATCTTGGTGTAAGAAATTTTTCATTTTGGTTGTTTTTCAATCTTGCCAAGTTTTGGGTTGAGACTTGGCTGAGTTGGTTCTTGGTGCCAAGATTTGGGAAATTTTCCAAGGCTTTATTTTTTAGATTGGATGGTTGGAATACACTCTTTATATCACTAAATGACTACTTAAAAATATTGGTACAAGAAATTTTTTATTTTGGTTGGTTTTCAGGCTAGCCAAGTTTAGTTGTTAAACTTGGTTAAGTTGGTGGTTGGTGCCACGATTTTAGGAAATTTTCAAAGTCATGGTTTTTTAGATTTAGTGGTTGGAATGCACTCTTTATATCACCAAATTACTGATGTAAAAATCTTGGTGCAAGAAATTTTTCATTTTAGATGGTTTTCAAGCAAGCTTAGTGGGTGCGTGGTGCCAAGATTTAGGAAATTTTCAAAGTCATGGTTTTTGAGATTTAATGGTTGGAATGCACTCTTTATATCACCAAATGACTACTGTAAAAATATTGGTGCAAGAAATTTTTTTATTTTGGTTTGCTTTCAAACTTCCCAACTTTGGTGGTGAGACTTGGTTAAGTTGGTGCTAGGTGCAAAGATTTGGAAAATATTTAAAGTCTTGTTTTTGAGATTTAATGCTTGGAATGCACGATTTATATCAATAATTTGCTTCTGTAAAAATCTTGGTGTAAGAAATTTTTTATTTTGGTTGGTTTTCAAGCTAGCCAAGTTTATAGGTGAGACTAGGCTAATTTTTTTGCTTAGTTGGTGCCTAGATTTGGAAAATTTTCAAATTCTTAATTTTTGAGATTTAATTGTTGGAATGGATTCTTTATATCACCAAATGCCTGATGTAAAAATCTTGGTGCAAGAAACATTTTATTTTGGATGGTTTTCAAGCTAGCTTTGTGGGGGTGTGGTGCGAAGATTTGGGAAATTTTCAAAGTCCTGGTTTTTGAGATTTAATGGTTGGATTGCACTCTTTATATCACCAAATGACTACTGTAAAAATCTTGGTGAAATAAATTTTTCATTTTGGTTGGTTTTCAAGCTTGCCAAGTTTTGTGTTGAGACTTGGCTAAGTTGGTTGTTGGTGCCAAGATTTGTGAAATTTTCAAAGTCTTCATTTTTTAGATTGGATGGTTGGAACACACTCTTTATATCCCTAAAGGACTACTATAAAAAAAATAGTACAAGAAATCTTTTATTTTGGTTGGTTTTCGGGCTAGCCAAGTTTAGTTGTTAAACTTGGTTAAGTTGGTGCTTGGTGCCACGATTTTGGGAAATTATCAAACTCTTGGTTTTTGAGATTTAATGGTTGGAATGCACTCTCTATATCACCAAATGACTGATATAAAAATCTTGGTGCAGGAAATTTTTCATTTTGGATGGTTTTCAAGCAAGCTTAGTGGGTGCGTGGTGCCAAGATTTAGGAAATTTTCAAAGTCATGGTTTTGGAGATTTAATGGTTGGAATGCACTCTTTATATCACCAAATGACTACTGTAAAAATATTAGTGGAAGAAATTTTTTTATTTTGGTTGGTTTTCAAACTTCCCAACTTTGGTGGTGAGACTTGGTTAAGTTGGTGCTAGGTGCAAAGATTTGGAAAATATTTAAAGTCTTATTTTTGAGATTTAATGCTTGGAATGCACGCTTTATATCAATAATTTGCTTCTGTAAAAATCTTGGTGTAAGAAATTTTTCATTTTGGTTGTTTTTAAAGCTAGCCAAGTTTGGTGGTGAGACTAGGCTAATTTGTTTGCTTAGTTGGTGCCTAGATTTGGAAAATTTTCAAAGTCTTACTTTTTGAGATTTAATGGTTGGAATGCATTCTTTATATCACCAAATGCATGATGTAAAAATCTTGCTGCAAGAAACATTTTATTTTGGATCGTTTTCAAGCTAGCTTCGTGGGAGCGTGGCGCGAAGATTTGGGAAATTTTCAAACTCCTGATTTTTGAGATTTAATGGTTGGATTTCACTCTTTATATCACCAAATGACATTTGTAAAAATCTTGATGCAAGAAATTTTTCATTTTGGATGGTTTTCAAGCCAGCTTGATGGGTGCGTGGTGCCAAGATTTAGGAAATTTTCAAAGTCATGGTTTTTGAGATTTAATGGTTGGAATGCACTCTTTATATCACCAAATGACTACTGTAAGTAAAAATATTGGTGCAAGAAATTTTTTTATTTTGGTTGGTTTTCAAACTTCGCAACTTTGGTGGTGAGACTTGGTTAAGTTGGTGCTTGGTGCAAAGATTTGGAAAATATTTAAAGTCTTGTTTTTGAGATTTAATGCTTGGAATGCACTCTTTATATCAATAAATTGCTTCTGTAAAAATCTTGGTGTAAGAAATTTTTCATTTTGGTTGGTTTTCAAGCTAGCCAAGTTTGGTGGTAAGACTAGGCTAATTTGTTTGCTTAGTTGGTGCCTAGATTTGGAAAATTTTGAAAGTCTTGGTTCTTGAGATTTAAGGGTTGGAATGCATTATTTATATCACCAAATGCCTGATGTAAAAATCTTGGTGCAAGAAACATTTTATTTTGGATGGTTTTCAAGCTAGCTTAGAGGGTGCGTGGCGCGAAGATTTGGGAAATTTTCAAAGTCCTCGTTTTTGAGATTTAATTGTTGGATTGCACTCTTTATATCACCTAATGACTACTATAAAAATCTTGGTGTAAGAAATTTTTCATTTTTGTTGGTTTTCAAGCTTGGCAAGTTTTGTGTTGAGACTTGGCTGAGTTGGTTGTTGGTGCCAACATTTGGGAAATTTTCCAAGTCTTGATTTTTTAGATTGCATGGTTGGAATACACTATTTATATCACTAAATGACTACTGTAAAAATATTCGTACAAGAAATTTTTTATTTTGGTTGGTTTTCAGGCTAGCCAAGTTTAGTTGTTAAACTTGGTTAAGTTGGTGGGTGGTGCCACGATTTTAGGAAATTTTCAAAGTCTTGGTTTTTGAGATTTAATGGTTGGAATCCACTCTTTATATCACCAAATGACCGATGTAAAAATCTTGGTGCAAGAAATTTTTCATTTTGGATGGTTTTCAAGCAAGCTTCGTGGGTGCGTGGTGCCAAGATTTAGGAAAATTTCAAAGTCATGGTTTTTGAGATTTGATGGTTGGAATGCACTCTTTATATCACCAAATGACTACTGTAAAAATATTGGTGCAAGAAATTTTTTTAGTTTTGTTGGTTTTAAAACTTGCCAAGTTAGGTGGTGAGACTTGGTTAAGTTGGCGCTTGGTGCAAAGATTTGGGAAATATTTAAAGTCTTGTTTTTGAGATTTAAGCTTGGAATGCACTCTTTATATCAACAAATTTCTTTTGTAAAAATATTGGTGTAAGAAATTTTTCATTTTGGTTGGTTTTCAAGCTAGCCAAGGTTGGTGGTGAGACTTGGCTAATTTGTTTGAGTGGTTGGTGCCAAGAATTGGATAATCTTCAAAGTCTTGCTTTTTGAGATTTAATGGTTTGAATGCATTCTTTATATCACCAAATGACTGATGTAAAAATCTTCGTGCAAGAAACTTTTTCTTTTGGAAAGTTTTCAAGCTAGCTTAGTGGATGCATGGCGCCAAGATTTGGGAAATTTTCAAAGTCCTGTATTTTAAGATTTAATGATTGGAATGCACTCTTTATATCACCAAATGACTCCTGTAAAAATATTGGTGCAAGAAATTTTTCATTTTGGTTGGTTTTCAAGATTGCAAAGTTTTTTGCTGAGACTTTGCTAAGTTGGTGGTTGGTGCCAAGATTTGGAAAATTTTGAAAGTCTTGATTTTTGAGATTTGATGGTTGGAATATACTCCTTATATCACTAAATGACTATAGTAAAAATATTGGTATAAGAAATATTTTATTTTGGTTGGTTTTCAAGGAAGCTTAGTGGTTGGAATGCACTCTTTATATCACCAAATGACTACTGTAAAAATATTAGTGGAAGAAATTTTTTTATTTTGGTTGGTTTTCAAACTTCCCAATTTTGGTGGTGAGACTTGGTTAAGTTGGTGCTAGGTGCAAAGATTTGGGAAATATTTAAAGTCTTATTTTTGAGATTTAATGCTTGGAATGCACGTTTTATATCAATAATTTGCTTCTGTAAAAATATTGGTGTAAGAAATTTTTTATTTTGGTTGGTTTTCAAGCTAGCCAAGTTTGGTGGTGAGACTTGGCTAATTTGTTTGCTTGGTTGGTGCCAAGATTTGGATAATTTCCAAGGTCTTGGTTTTTGAGATTTAATGGTTGAAATTCATTCTTTATATCACCAAATGACTGATATAAAAATCTTGGTGCATGAAACTTTTCATTTTGGATGGTTTTCAAGCTAGCTTAGTGGGTGCGTGGGGCTAAGATATGGGAAATTTTCAAAGTCCTGGTTTTTGAGATTTAATAGTTGCAATACACTCTTTATATCACCAAATGACTACTGTAAAAATCTTGGTGCAAGAAATGTTTCATTTTGGTTGGTTTTCAAGCTTGCAAGTTTTGTGCTGAGACTTGGGTGACTTGGTTGTTGGTGCCAAGGGAAATTTTCAAAGTCTTGATTTCTTAGATTTGATGGTTGGAATATACTCTTTATATCACTAAATGACTACTGTAAAAATATTGTTACAAGAAAATTTTATTTTGGTTGGTTTTCAAGCTAGCCAAGTTTAGTGGTTAGACTTGGTTAAGTTGGTGCTTGGTGCCACGATTTTGGAAAATTATCAAAGTCTTAGTTTTTTAGATTTAATGGTTGGAATGCACTCTTTATATCACAAATGACTGATGTAAAAATTTTGGTGCAAGAAATTTTTTTATTTTGGTTGGTTTTCAAACTTGCCAAGTTTGGTGGTGAGACTTGGTTAAGTTGGTCCTTGGTGCAAAGATTTGGGAAATATTTAAAGTCTTGTTTTTGAGATTTAATACTTGGAATGCACTATTTATTTCAATAAATTGCTTCTATAAAAATCTTGGTGTAAGAAATTTTCCATTTTGGTTGGTTTTTAAGCTAACCAAGTTTTGTGGTGAGACTTGACTAATTTGTTTGCTTAGTAGGTGCTTTGATTTGGATAATTTTCAAAGTCTTGATATTTGAGATTTAATGGTTGGAATGCACTCTTTATTTCACCAAATGACTACTGTAAAAGTTTTGGCGTAAGAATTGTTTTTATTTTTTTTGGTATTCAAGCCTTCCAAGTTTGGTGGTGAGACTTGACTAACTTGGTGCTTGGTACCAAGATTTGGGAAATTTTTAAATTCTAATTTTTGAGATTTAATGCTTGGAATGCACTCTTTATATCAACAAATGGCTTTTTTATAAATATTGGTGTAAGAAATTTTTTATTTTGGTTGGTTTTCAAGCTAGCCAAGTTTGGTGGTGAGACTTGGCTAATTTGTTTGCTTGGTTGGTGCCAATATTTGGATAATTTTCAAAGTCTTGGTTTTTGAGATTTAATGGTTAAAATGAATTCTTTATATCACCAAATGACTGATGTAAAAATCTTAGTGCAAGAAACTTTTCATTTTGGATGGTTTTCAAGCTAGCTTAATGGGTGCGCCAAGTTATGTGAAATTTTCAAAGTCCTTGTTTTTGAGATTTAATAGTTGCAATGCACTCTTTATATCACCAAATGACTACTGTAAAAATCTTGGTGCAAGAAATTTTTCATTTTGGTTGGTTTTCAAGCTTGCAAGTTTTGTGCTGAGACTTGGGTGAGTTGGTTGTTGGTGCCAAGGGAAATTTTCAAAGTCTTCATTTTTTAGATTTTATAGTTGGAATATACTCTTAATATCACTAAATGACTACTGTAAAAATATTGTTGCAAGAAAATTTTATTTTGGTTGGTTTGCAAGCTAGCCAAGTTTAGTGGTTAGACTTGGTTAAGTTGGTGCTTGGTGCCACGATTTTGGAAAATTATCAAAGTCTTAGTTTTTTAGATTTAATCATTGGAATGCACTCTTTATATCATGAAATGACTGATGTAAAAATTTTGGTGCAAGTAATTTTTTTATTTTTGTTGGTTTTCAAACTTGCCAAGTTTGGTGGTGAGACTTGGTTAAGTTGGTCCTTGGTGCCAAGATTTGGGAAATATTTAAAGTCCTTTTTTTGAGATTTAATGCTTGGAATGCACTCTTTATTTCAATAAATTGCTTCTGTAAAAATCTTGGTGTAAGAAATTTTTCATTTTGGTTGCTTTTCAAGCTAGCCAAGTTTGGCGGTGAGACTTGGCTAATTTGTTTGCTTGGTTGGTGCCAAGATTTGGATAATTTTCAAAGTCTTGGTTTTTGAGATTTAATGGTTGGAATGCACTCTTTATATCACCAAATGACTACTGTAGAAATCTTGGTGTAAGAAATTTTTCATTTTGGTTGGTTTTCAAGCTAGCCAAGTTTGATGGTGAGACTTGGCTAATTTGTTTGCTTGGTTGGTGCCAAGATTTGGATAATTTTCAAAGTCTTGGTTTTTGAGATTTAATGGTTGGAATGCAGTCTTTATATCACCAAATGACTACTGTATGTTGGAGTAAGAAATTTTTTTATTTTTGTTGGTATTCATGCCTTCCAAGTTTGGTGGTGAGACTTGACTAAGTTTGTGCTTGGTACCAAGTTTTGGGAAATTTTTAAATTCTTGTTTTTGAGATTTAATGCTTGGAATGCATTCTTTATATCAATAAATGGCTTTTGTAAAAATATTAGTATTAGCAATTTTTCATTTTGGTTGGTTTTCAAGCTAGCCAAGTTTGGTGGTAAGACTTGGCTAATTTGTTTGCTTGGTTGGTGCCAAGATTTGGATAATTTTCAAAGTCTTGGGTTTTAAGATTTAATGGTTAAAATGCACTCTTTATATCACCAAATGACTACTGTAAAAATCTTGGTGAAAGAAATTTTTCATTTTGGTTCGTTTTCAAGGTAGACAAGTTTGGTGGTGAGACTTGGCTAATTTGTAAAAATGTTGTTGCAAGAAATTTTTAATTTTAGTTAGTTTTCAAGCTTGCCAAGTTTTGTGCTGAGACTTGGCTGAGTTGGTGGTTGGTCCCAAGATTTGCGAAATTTTGAAAGTCTTGATTTTTGAGATTTGATGGTTGGAATACACTCTTTATATCACTAAATAAGTACTGTAAAAATATTGGTACAAGAAATTTTTTATTTTGGTTGGTTTTCAAGCTAGCCAAGTTTAGTGGTTAGACTTGGTTAAGTTGGTGCTTGGTGCCACGATTTTGCAAAATTTTCAAAGTCTTTGTTTTTGAGATTTAATGGTTGGAATGCACTCTTATATTACCAAATGACTGATGTAAATAGTCTTGGTGCAAGAAATGTTTTATTTTGGATTGTTTTAAAGATAGTTCAGTGGGTGCGTGGTGCCATGATTTGGGAAATTTTAGAAGTCTTGGTTTTTGAGATTTAATGGTTGGAATGCACGCTTTATATCACCAAATGACTGATGTAAAAATCTTGGTGCAAGTAATTTTACATTTTGGGTGGTTTTCAAGCTAGCTTTGTGGGTGCGTGGTGCCAAGATTTAGGAAAGTTTCAAAGTCCTTGTTTTTGAGATTTAATGGTTGGAATGCACTCTTTATATCACCAAATGACTACTGTAAAAATGTTGGCGTAAGAAATTTTTTTTTTGTTGGTATTCAAGCTTGCCAAGTTTGGTGGTGAGATTTGACTAAGTCGGTGCATGGTACCAAGATTTGGGAAATTTTTAAATTCTTGTTTTTGTGATTTAATGCTTGGAACGCACTCTTTATATCAACAAATGGCTTTTGTAAAAATATTGGTGTAAGAAATTTTTTATTTTGGTTGGTTTTCAAGCGAGCCAAGTTTGGTGGTGAGACTTGGCTAATTTGTTTGCTTGGTTGGTGCCAAGATTTGGATAATTTTCAAAGTCTTGGTTTTTGAGATTTAATGGTTGAAATGCATTCTTTATATCACCAAATGACTGATGTAAAAATCTTGGTGCAAGAAACTTTTTATTTTGGATGGTTTTCAAGCTAGCTTAGTGGGTGCGTGGCGCCAAGATATGGGAAATTTTCAAGGTCCTTGTTTTTTAGATTTAATGGTTGCAATGCACTCTTTATATAACCAAATGACAACTGTAAAAATCTTGGTGCAAGAAATTTTTCATTTTGGTTGGTTTTCAAGCTTGCAAGTTTTGTGCTGAGACTTGGCTGAGTTGGTTGTTGGTGCCAAGGGAAATTTTCAAATTCTTGATATTTTAGATTTGATGGTTGGAATACACTCTTTATATCACTAAATGACTACTGTAAAAATATTGGTACAAGAAATTTTTTATTTTGGTTTGTATTCAAGCTAGCCAAGTTTAGTGGTTAGACTTGGTTAATTTAGTGCTTGGTGCCACGATTTTGGGAAATTTTCAAAGTCTTAGTTTTTGAGATTTAATTGTTGGAATGCAATGTTTATATCCCCAAATGACTGATGTAAAAAGTCTTGGTGCAAGAAATTTTTTATTTTGGATTGTTTTGAAACAAGTTTAGTGGGTGCGTGGTGCCATAATTTGGGAAATTTTCAAACTCTTGGTTTCTGAGATTTAATGGCTGGAATGCAATCTTTATATCGCCAAATGACTGATGTAAAAATCTTGGAGCAAGTAATTTATAATTTTGAATGGTTTTCAAGCTAGCTTAGTTGGTACGTAGTGCCAAGACTTAGGAAATTTTCAAAGTCTTGGTTTTTGAGATTTAATGGTTGGAATGCACTCTTTATATCACCAAATGATTACTGAAAAAATATTGGAGAACAAATTTTTTTATTTTTGTGGGTATTCAAGCTTGGCAATTGTGGTGGTAAGAAATGGCTAAGTTGGTGCTCGGTGCCATGATTTGGGAAATTTTTAAATTTTTGTTTTTGAGATTTAATGCTTGGAATGCACTCTTTATATCAACAAATGGCTTTTGTAAAAATATTGGTGTAAGAAATTTTTCATTTTGGTTGGTTTTTAAGCTAGCCAAGTTTAGTGGTGAGACTTGGCTAATTTGTTGGTTGGTGCCAAGATTTGGATAATTTTCAAAGTCTTGGTTTTTGAGATTTAATAGTTGGAATGCATTCTTTATATCACCAAATGACTGATGTAAAAATCCTTGTGCAAGAAACGTTTTATTTTGGACGGTTTTCAAGCTAGCTTAGTGGGTCTGTGGAACCAAGATTTGGGAAAATCTCAAAGTCCTGGTTTTTGAGATTTAATGGTTGCAATGCACTCTTTATATCACCAAATGAGTCGTGTAAAAATGTTGTTGCAAGAAATATTTAATTTTAGTTGGTTTTCAAGCTTGCCAAGTTTTGTGCTGAGACTTGCCTGAGTTGGTGGTTGGTCCCAAGATTTGCGAAATTTTGAAAGTCTTGATTTTTGAGATTTGATGGTTGGAATACACTCTTTATATCACTAAATAACTACTGTAAAAATATTGGGACATGAAATTTTTTATTTTGGTTGGTTTTCAAGCTAGCCAAGTTTAGTGGTTAGACTTGGTTAAGTTGGTGCTTGGTAACACGATTTTGGGAAATTTTCAAAGTCTTGGTTTTTGAGATTTAATGGTTGGAATGCACTCATTATATCACCAAATTACTGATGTAAAAAGTCTTGGTGCAAGAAATGTTTTATTTTGGATTGTTTTAAAGATAGTTTAGTGGGTGCGTGGTTCCATGATTTGGGAAATTTTCAAAGTCTTGGTTTTTGAGATTTAATGGTTGGAATGCACGCTTTATATCACCAAATGACTGATGTAAAAATCTTGGTGCAAGTAATTTTACATTTTGGATGGTTTTGAAGCTAGCTTTGTGGGTGTGTGGTGCCAAGATTTAGGAAATTTTCAAAGTCCTAGTTTTTGAGATTTAATGGTTGGAATGCACTCTTTATATCACCAAATGACTACTGTAAAAATGTCGGCGTATGAAATTTTTTTTTTTGTTGGAATTCAAGTTTGCCAAGTTTGGTGGTGAGATTTGACTAAGTTGGTGCATGGTACCAAGATTTGGGAAAATTTTAAATTCTTGTTTTTGAGATTTAATGCTTGGAATGCACTCTTTATATCAACAAATGGCTTTTGTAAAAATATTGGTGTAAGAAATTTTTTATTTTGTTGGTTTTCAAGCTAGCCAAGTTTGGTGGTGAGACTTGGCTAATTTGTTTGCTTGGTTGGTGCCAAGATTTGGATAATTTTCAAAGTCTTGGTTTTTGAGATTTAATGGTTGAAATTCATTCTTTATATCACCAAATGACTGATGTAAAAATCTTGGTGCAAGAAACTTTTTATTTTGGATGGTTTTCAAGCTAGCTTTGTGGGTGCGTGGCGCCAAGATATGGGAAATTTTCAAAGTCCTTGTTTTTTAGATTTAATGGTTGCAATGCACTCTTTATATAACCAAATGACAACTGTAAAAATCTTGGTGCAAGAAATTTTTCATTTTGGTTGGTTTTCAAGCTTGCAAGTTTTGTTCTGAGACTTGGCTGAGTTGGTTGTTGGTGCCAATGGAAATTTTCAAAATCTTGATTTTTTAGATTTGATGGTTGGAATAAACTCTTTATATCACTAAATGACTACTGTAAAAATATTGGTATAAGAAATTTTTTATTTTGGTTTGTATTCAAGCTAGCCAAGTTTAGTGGTTATACTTGGTTAAGTTGGTGCTTGGTGCCACGATTTTGGGAAATTTTCAAAGTCTTAGTTTTTGAGATTTAATTGTTGGAATGCACTCTTTATATCACCAAATGCCTGATGTAAAAGTCTTGGTGAAAGAAATTTTTTTATTTTGGTTGGTTTTCAAACTTGCCAAGTTTGGTGGTGAGACTTGGTTAAGTTGGTCCTTGGTGCCAAGATTTGGGAAATATTTAAAGTCTTGTTTTTGAGATTTAATGCTTGGAATGCACTCTTTATTTCAATAAATTGCTTCACTAAAAATCTTGGTGCAAGAAATTTTTCATTTTGGTTGGTTTTCAAGCTTGCCAAGTATTGTGCTGAGACTTGGCTGAGTTGGTGGTTGGTGCCAAGGTTTGGGAAATTTTCAATGTCTTGATTTTTGAGATTTGATGGTTGGAATACACTCTTTATATCACTAAATGACTAACATAAAAATATTGGTACAAGAAATTTTTTATTTTGGTTGGTTTTCAATCTAGCCAAGTTTAGTGGTTAGACTTGGTTAAGTTGGTGCTTGGTGCAACGATTTTGGGAAATTTTCAATGCCTTTGTTTTTTTGATTTAATGGTTGGAATGAAATCTTTATATCCCCAATTGACTGATGTAAAAAGTCTTGGTGCAAGAAATTTTTTATTTTGGATTGTTTTCAAACTAGTTTAGTGGGTGCGTGGTGCCATAATTTGGGAAATTTTCAAACCCTTTGTTTTTGAGAGTTAATCGTTGGAATGCAATCTTTATATCGCCAAATGACTGATGTAAAAATCTTGGTGCAAGTAATTTATAATTTTTAATGGTTTTCAAGCTAGCTTAGTTGGTGCGTGCTGCCAAGATTTAGGAAATTTTCAAAGTCTTGGTTTTTGAGATTTAATGGTTGGAATGCACTCTTTATATCACCAAATGACTACTGAAAAAATATTGGAGAAGAAATATTTTTATTTTATTCGGTATTCAAGCTTGCCAAGTTTGGTGTTAAGAAATGGCTAAGTTGGTGCTTGGTGTCAAGATTTGGGACATTTTTAAATTTTTGTTTTTGAGATTTAATGATTGGAATGCACTCTTTATATCATCAAATGGCTTTTGTAAAAATATTGGTGTAAGAAATTTTTCATTTTGGTTGGTTTTCAAGCTAGCCAAGTTTGGTGGTGAGAATTGGCTAATTTGTTGGTTGGTGCCAAGATTTGGACAATTTTCAAAGTCTTGGTTTTTGAGATTTAATGGTTGGAATGCATTCTTTATATCACCAAATGACTGATGTAGAAATCTTGGTGCAAGAAACTTTTTATTTTGGACGGTTTTCAAGCTAGCTTAGTAGGTGCGTGGCGCCAAGATTTGGGAAATGTTCAAAATCCTGCTTTTTGAGATTTAATGGTTGGAATGCACTCTTTATATCACCAAATGACTCCTGTAAAAATCTTTTTGCAAGAAATTTTTAAATTTAGTTGGTTTTCAAGCTTGCCAAGTTTTATGCTGAGACTTGGCTGAGTTGGTGGTTGGTGCCAAGATTTAGGAAATTTTGAAAATCTTGATTTTTTAGATTTGATGGTTGGAATACACTCTTTATATCACTAAATGAGTACTGTAAAAATATTGGTACAAGAAATTTTTTTTTTTGGTTGGTTTTCAAGCTAGCCAAGTTAGAGTTGGTTAGTTGGTGCTTGGTGCCACGATTTTGGGAAATTTTCAAAGTCTTGATTTTTGAGATTTAAGGGTTGGAATGCACTCTTTATATCACCAAATGACTGATGTAAAAAGTCTTGGTGCAAGAAACTTTTTATTTTTGATTGTTTTCAAGCTAGCTTAGTGGGTGCGTGGCGCCAAGATTTGGGAAATTTTCAAAGTCTTGGTTTCTCAGATTTAATGGTTGGAATGCACTCTTTATATCACCAAATGACTACTGTAAAAATATTGGTACAAGAAAATTTTTATTTTGGTAGGTTTTCAAGCTAGCCAAGTTTAGTGGTTAGACTTGGTTAAGTTGGTGCTTGGTGCCACGATTTTGGGAAATTTTCAAAGTCTTGGTTTTTTAGATTTAATAGTTGGAATGCACTCTTTATATCACCAAATGGCTGATGTAAAAAGTCTTGGTGCAAGAAATTTTTTATTTTGTATTGTTTTCAATCTAGTTAGTGGGTGTGTGGTGCCATGATTTGGGAAATTTTCAAAGTCTTGGTTTTTGAGATTTAATGGTTGGAATGCACGCTTTATATCACCAAATGACTGATGTAAAAATCTTAGTGCAAGTAATTTTACATTTTGGATGGTTTTGAAGCTAGCTTTGTGGGTGTGTGGTGCCAAGATTTAGGAAATTTTCAAAGTCCTAGTTTTTGAGATTTAATGGTTGGAATGCACTCTTTATATCACCAAATGACTACTGTAAAAATGTTGGCGTATGAAATTCTTTTTTGTTGGAATTCAAGTTTGCCAAGTTTGGTGGTGAGATTTGACTAAGTTTGTGCATGGTACCAAGATTTGGGAAAATTTTAAATTCTTGTTTTTGAGATTTAATGCTTGGAATGCACTCTTTATATCAACAAATAGCTTTTCTAAAAATATTGGTGCAAGAAATTTTTTATTTTGGTTGGTTTTCAAGCTAGCCAAGTTTGGTGGTGAGACTTGGCTAATTTGTTTGCTTGGTTGGTGCCAAGATTTGGATAATTTTCAAAGTCTTGCTTTTTGAGATTTAATGGTTGAAATTCATTCTTTATATCACCAAATGACTGATGTAAAAATCTTGGTGCAAGAAACTTTTTATTTTGGATGGTTTTCAAGCTAGCTTAGTGGGTGCGTGGCGCCAAGATATGGGAAATTTTCAAAGTCCTTGTTTTTTAGATTTAATGGTTGCAATGCACTCTTTATATAACCAAATGACAACTGTAAAAATCTTGGTGCAAGAAATTTTTCATTTTGGTTGGTTTTCAAGCTTGCAAGTTTTGTTCTGAGACTTGGCTGAGTTGGTTGTTGGTGCCAATGGAAATTTTCAAAATCTTGATTTTTTAGATTTGATGGTTGGAATAAACTCTTTATATCACTAAATGACTACTGTAAAAATATTGGTATAAGAAATTTTTTATTTTGGTTTGTATTCAAGCTAGCCAAGTTTAGTGGTTATACTTGGTTAAGTTGGTGCTTGGTGCCACGATTTTGGGAAATTTTCAAAGTCTTAGTTTTTGAGATTTAATTGTTGGAATGCACTCTTTATATCACCAAATGCCTGATGTAAAAGTCTTGGTGAAAGAAATTTTTTTATTTTGGTTGGTTTTCAAACTTGCCAAGTTTGGTGGTGAGACTTGGTTAAGTTGGTCCTTGGTGCCAAGATTTGGGAAATATTTAAAGTCTTGTTTTTGAGATTTAATGCTTGGAATGCACTCTTTATTTCAATAAATTGCTTCACTAAAAATCTTGGTGCAAGAAATTTTTCATTTTGGTTGGTTTTCAAGCTTTCCAAGTATTGTGCTGAGACTTGGCTGAGTTGGTGGTTGGTGCCAAGATTTGGGAAATTTTCAATGTCTTGATTTTTGAGATTTGATGGTTGGAATACACTCTTTATATCACTAAATGACTAACATAAAAATATTGGTACAAGAAATTTTTTATTTTGGTTGGTTTTCAATCTAGCCAAGTTTAGTGGTTAGACTTGGTTAAGTTGGTGCTTGGTGCAACGATTTTGGGAAATTTTCAATGCCTTTGTTTTTTTGATTTAATGGTTGGAATGAAATCTTTATATCCCCAAATGACTGATGTAAAAAGTCTTGGTGCAAGAAATTTTTTATTTTGGATTGTTTTCAAACTAGTTTAGTGGGTGCGTGGTGCCATAATTTGGGAAATTTTCAAACCCTTTGTTTTTGAGAGTTAATCGTTGGAATGCAATCTTTATATCGCCAAATGACTGATGTAAAAATCTTGGTGCAAGTAATTTATAATTTTTAATGGTTTTCAAGCTAGCTTAGTTGGTGCGTGCTGCCAAGATTTAGGAAATTTTCAAAGTCTTGGTTTTTGAGATTTAATGGTTGGAATGCACTCTTTATATCACCAAATGACTACTGAAAAAATATTGGAGAAGAAATATTTTTATTTTATTCGGTATTCAAGCTTGCCAAGTTTGGTGTTAAGAAATGGCTAAGTTGGTGCTTGGTGTCAAGATTTGGGACATTTTTAAATTTTTGTTTTTGAGATTTAATGATTGGAATGCACTCTTTATATCATCAAATGGCTTTTGTAAAAATATTGGTGTAAGAAATTTTTCATTTTGGTTGGTTTTCAAGCTAGCCAAGTTTGGTGGTGAGAATTGGCTAATTTGTTGGTTGGTGCCAAGATTTGGACAATTTTCAAAGTCTTGGTTTTTGAGATTTAATGGTTGGAATGCATTCTTTATATCACCAAATGACTGATGTAGAAATCTTGGTGCAAGAAACTTTTTATTTTGGACGGTTTTCAAGCTAGCTTAGTAGGTGCGTGGCGCCAAGATTTGGGAAATGTTCAAAATCCTGCTTTTTGAGATTTAATGGTTGGAATGCACTCTTTATATCACCAAATGACTCCTGTAAAAATCTTTTTGCAAGAAATTTTTAAATTTAGTTGGTTTTCAAGCTTGCCAAGTTTTATGCTGAGACTTGGCTGAGTTGGTGGTTGGTGCCAAGATTTGGGAAATTTTGAAAGTCTTGATTTTTTAGATTTGATGGTTGGAATACACTCTTTATATCACTAAATGACTACTGTAAAAATATTGGTACAAGAAATTTTTTTTTTTGGTTGGTTTTCAAGCTAGCCAAGTTAGAGTTGGTTAGTTGGTGCTTGGTGCCACGATTTTGGGAAATTTTCAAAGTCTTGATTTTTGAGATTTAAGGGTTGGAATGCACTCTTTATATCACCAAATGACTGATGTAAAAAGTCTTGGTGCAAGAAACTTTTTATTTTTGATTGTTTTCAAGCTAGCTTAGTGGGTGCGTGGCGCCAAGATTTGGGAAATTTTCAAAGTCTTGGTTTCTCAGATTTAATGGTTGGAATGCACTCTTTATATCACCAAATGACTACTGTAAAAATATTGGTACAAGAAAATTTTTATTTTGGTAGGTTTTCAAGCTAGCCAAGTTTAGTGGTTAGACTTGGTTAAGTTGGTGCTTGGTGCCACGATTTTGGGAAATTTTCAAAGTCTTGGTTTTTGAGATTTAATAGTTGGAATGCACTCTTTATATCACCAAATGGCTGATGTAAAAAGTCTTGGTGCAAGAAATTTTTTATTTTGTATTGTTTTCAATCTAGTTAGTGGGTGTGTGGTGCCATGATTTGGGAAATTTTCAAAGTCTTGGTTTCTCGGATTTAATGGTTCGAATGTACGCTTTATATCACCAAATGACTGATGTAAAAAGTCTTGGTGCAAGAAATTTTTCATTTTGGATAGTTTTCAAACTAGCATAGTGGGTGTGTGGTTCCAAGATTTAGGAAATTTTCAAAGTATTGGTTTTTGAGATTTAATAGTTGGAATGCACTTTTTATATCACCAAATGACTACTGTGAAAATATTGGTGCAAGAAATTTTTTTATTTTGGTTGGTTTTCAATCTTTTCAAGTTTGGTGGTGGGACTTGGCCAAGATTTGGGAAATTTTTAAAGCCTTGTTTTTTATATTTAATGCTTGGAATGAACTCTTTATATCAACAAATGGCTTCTGTAAAATTCTTTGTCTAAGAAATTATTCATTTTAGTTTGTTTTCAAGCTAGCCAAGTTTGGTGGTGAGACTTGGCTAATTTGTTTGCTTGGTTAGTGCCAAGATTTGGATATTTTTCAAGGTCTTGGGTTTTGAGATTTAATGCTTGGAATGAACTCTTTATATTGGTGCAAGATATTTTTGATTTTGGTTTGTTTTCAAGGAAGCCAAGTTTGGTGGTGAGAGTTGGCTAAGTTCGTGCTTGGTGCCAAGATTTCAGAAATTTTCAAAACCTTGGTTTTTTAGATTTAATGCTTGGAATGCAGTCTTTATATCAACAAATGACTACTGTAAAAATCTTGGTGAAGAAATTTTTTTGTTTTGGTTGGTTTTCAAGCTTGCCAAGTTTAGTGGTGACACTTGGCTAATTTGTTTGCTTAGTTGATGCCATGATTTGGGAAATTTTCAAATTCTATGTTTTTGAGATTTAATGCTTGGAATACACTCTTTATATCCACAAATGGCTTCTGTAAAAATTTTGGTGTAAGTAATTTTTCATTTTGGTGGTGAGACTTGGCCAATTTGTTTGCTTGGTTGGTGCCAAGATTAGGATAATTTTCAAAGTCTTTGTTTTTGAGATTTAATGGTTGGAATACATTCTTTATATCACAAAATAACTGATGTAAAAAGCTTCGTGCAAGAAACTTTTTATTTTGGATTGTTTTCAAACTAGCTTAGTGGGTGCGTGGCCCCAAAATTTGGGAAATTTTCAAAGTACTGGTTTTTGAGATTTAATGGTTGGAATGCACTCTTTATATCACCAAATGACTGCTGTAAAAATCTTGGTGCAAGAAATTTTTTTATTTTAGTTGGTTTTCATGCTTGCCAACTTTGGTGGTGAGACTTAGCTAATTTGTTTGCTTAGTTGGTGCCACGATTTGGGAAATTATCAAATTCTTTGTTTTTGAGATTTAATGGTTGTAATGCACTCTTTATAACACCAAATGACTACTGTAAAAATCTTGCTGCAAGAATTTTTTGATTTTGGTTGGTTTTCAAGCCAGAGAAGAGTGATGGTGAGACTTTGCTAATTGTTTGCTTCGTTGGTGCCAAGATTTGGGAAATTTTCAAAGTCCTGGTTTTTGAGATTTAATGGTTGGAATGCACACTTTATATAACCAAATGACTGATGTAAAAATCTTGGTGCAAGAAATATTTCATTTTGGATGGTTGTAAAGCTAGCTTAGTAGGTGTGTGATGCCAAGATTTGTGAAATTTTCAATGTCTTGGTTTTTGAGATTTAATTGTTGGAATGTACTCTTTATATCACCAAATGACTGATGTAGAAATCTTGGTGCAAGAAATTTTTCATATTGGATGGTTTTCAAGCTAGCTTAGTGGGTGCGTGGCGCCAACATTTGGGAAATTTTCACAGTCTTTATTTTTGAGATTTAATGGTTGGATTGCACTCTTTATATTTCCAAATGACTACTGTAAAAATATTGGTGCAAGAAATTTTTCATTTTGGTTGGTTTTGAAGCTAGCTTCATGGGTGCGTGGCGCCAAGTTTTGTGAAATTTTCAAAGTCTTGATATTTTAGATTTAATAGTTGGAATCCACTCTTTATATCACCAAATGACTGATGCAAAAATCTGGGTGCAAGAAAAATTGCACCTTAGATGGTTTTCAAGCTAGCTTAGTAGGTGCGTGGTGCCAATATTTAGGAAATTTTCAAATTCTTGGTGTTTGAGATTTAATGGTTGGAATGCACTCTTTATATCACCAAATGACCAGAGTAAAAATATTGGTGTAAGAAATTTTTCATTTTGGTTGGTTTTCAAGCTAGCCAAGTTTGGTGGTGAGACTTGGCCTATTTGTTTGCTTGGTTGGTGCTAAGACTTGGGAAATTTACAATATCTTTCTTTTTGAGATTTAATGGTTGGAATGCACTCTTTATAACAAAAAATAACTACTGTAAAAATCTTGGGGCCATAAATTTTTTATTTTGGCTGGTTTTCAAGCTTGCCAAGTTTTGTAATGAGACTTGGCCAAGTTGGTGCTTGATGGAAGAATTGGGAAATTTTCAAAGTCTCGGTTTTTGAGATTTAATGCTTGGAATGCACTGTTTATATCAACAAATGACTACTGTAAAATTCTTGCTGCAAGAATTTTTTCGTTTTGGTTACTTTTCAAGCATACCAAGTTTGGTTGTGATACTTGGCTAATTTGTTTGCTTGGTTGGTGCCAATATTTTGTAAATTTTGAAAGTCTTGGTTTTTTAGATTTAATGGTTGGAATGCACTCTTTATATTTCCAAATGACTTCTGTAAAAATATTGGTGCAAGAAATTTTTCATTTTGGTTGGTTTTCAAGCTTGCCAAGTTTTGTGCTGAGACTTGGCTAAGTTTGTGCTTGGTGCAAGATATGGGAAATTTTCACAGTCTCAGTTTTTGATATTGAATGCTTGCAATGCACTGTTTATATCAAAAAATGACTATTGTAAAAATTTTGGTGCAAGAATTTTTTCATTTTGGTTGGTTTTAGATCAAGCCAAGTTTGGTGGTTAAGATTTGGGAAATTTTCAAAGTCTTGATTTTTGAGATTTGATGGTTGGAATGTACTCTTTATATCACTAAATGACTACTGTAAAAATATTGGTACAACAAATTTTTTATTTTAGTTAGTTTTCAAGTTATCTTAATGGGTGCGTGGCGTCAAGATTTGGGAAATTTTCAAAGTCTTGATATTTGAGATTTAATGGTTGGAATGCACTCTTTATATCACCAAATGACTACTGTAAAAATGTTTTCATTTTGGTTTGTTTTCAAGCTAGCCAAGTTTGGTGGTGAGACTTGGCTAATTTGTTTGCGTGGTTGGTGCCAAGATTTGGGATATTTTCAAAGTCTCGTTTTTTGAGATTTAATGCTTGGAATGCACTGTTTATATCAACAAATGACTACTGTAAAAATCTTCGTGCAATATTTTTTTCATTTTGGTTTGTTTTAAAGCAAGCCAAGTTTGGTGGTGAAACTTGGTTAATTTTTTTGCCTGGTTGGTGCCAAGATTTGGGAAATTTTCAAAGTCTTGATTTTTTAGATTTGATGGTTGGAATAAACTCTTTATATTACAAAATGACTATTGTAAATATCTTGGTGCAAGATATTTTTCATTTTGGCTGGTTTACAAGCTTGCCAAGTTTTGTGCTGAGCTTAGTTGAGTTGGTGCTTGGTGCCAATATTTGGGAAATTTTCAAAGTCTTGATTTTTTAGATTTAATAGTTAGAATGCACTCTTTAGATCACCAAATGACTGATGTAAAAATCTTGGTGCAAGAAATTTTTCATTTTGGATGGTTTTCAAGCTAGCTTTAGTAGGTGTATGGTGTCAAGATTTAGGAAATTTTAAAAGTCTTGGTGTTTGAGATTTAATGGTTGGAATGCACTCTTTATCTCACCAAATGACTTCTATCAAAATATTGGTGCAAGAAATTTTTTATTTTGGTTGGTTTTAAAGCTAGCCAAGTTTGGTGGTGAGAATAGCTAATTTCTTTGCTTGGTTGGTGCCAAGATTTGGAAAATTTTCAAAGTCTAGTTTTTTGCGATTTAATGGTTGGAATGCACTCTTTATGTCCCCAAATGACTAATATAAAAATCTTGGTGCAAGAAACTTTTCATTTTGGTTGCTTTTCAAGCTTGCCAAGTTTTGTGCTGAGACTTCGATAACTTGGTGCTTGGTGTAAGATTTGGGAAATTTTCAAAGTCTCGGTTTTTGAGATTTAATGCTTGCAATGCACTGTTTATATCAAAAAATAACTACTATAAAAATCTTGGTGCAAGATTTTTTTCATTTTGGTTGGTTTTCAAGCAAGCCATGTTTGGTGGTTAAACTTGGCTAATTTGTTTGCTTGGTTGGTTCCCAGATTTGGGAAATTTTCAAAGTCTTGATATTTGAGATTTGATGGTTGGAATGCACTCTTTATATCACTAAATGACTACTGTAAAAATATTGATACAACAAATTCTTTATTTTGGTTGGTTTTCAACTTAGCTTAATGGGTGCGTGGCGCCAAGATTTAAGAAATTTTCAAAGACTTGGATTTTGAGATTTAATGGTTGGAATGCACTCTTTATATCTCCAAATGACTACTATAAAAATATTGGTGCAAGAAATTTTTCATTTTGGTTTGTTTTCAAGCTAGCCAAGTTTGGTGGTGAGACTTGGCTAATTTGTTTGCATGGTTGGTGCCAAGATTTCGGTAATTTTCAAAGTCTAGGTTTTTGCGATTTAATGGTAAGAATGCACTCTTTATATCACCAAATGGCTACTTTAAAAATCTTGGTGTAAGAAATTTTTCCTTTTGGTTGGTTTTCAAGCTTGCAAAGTGTTGCGTTGAACTTAGCTGAGTTGATGCTTGGTGTCAATATTTGGGATATTTTCAAAGTCTCGGTTTTTTAGACTTAATGCTTGGAATGAACTCTTTATATCAACAAATGAGTACTATAAAAATATTGGTGCGTGAAATTTTTCATTTTGGTTGGTTTTCAAGTTAGCCAAGTTTGGTGGGGAGACTTGGCTAATTTGTTTGCTTAGTGTGTCCCATGATTTGGGAAATTTTCAAAGTCTTGAATTTTGCGATATGATTGTTGGAATGCAATCTTTCTATCAAGAAATGACTACTGTAAAAATATTGGTACAAGAAATTTTTTATTTTGGTTGGTTTTCAAACTAGCCAACTTTAGTGGTTAGACTTCGTTAAGTTGGTGCTTAGTGCCAAGAAATTTTTCATTTTGGTTGGTTTTCAAGCTTGCCAAGCTTTGTGCTGAGCTTATCTGAGTTGGTGCTTGGTGCCAATGTTTGGGAAATTTTAAAAGTCTCGGTTTTTGAGATTTAATGCTTGGAATGCACTCTTTATATCAACAAATGAGTACTTTAAAAATCTTGGTGCGAGAAATTTTTCATTTTGGTTGGTTTTCAAGCTAACCAAGTTCGGGGGTGAGACTTGGCTAATTTGTTTGCTTGGTGGGTGCCAAGATTTGGGAAATTTTCAAAGTCTAGGTTTTTGCGATTTAATGCTTGGAATGCACTCTTAATATCACGAAATGACTACTGTAAAAATATTGGTACAAGAATATTTTTTATTTTAGTTGGTTTTCAAATTAGCCAAGTTTAGTGGTTAGACTTGGTTAAGTTGGTAATTGGTGCCAAGATTTCGGAAATTTTCAAAGTCTTCGTTTTTGAGATTTAATAGTTAGAATGCACTCTTTATATCACCAAATGACTGATATAAAAATCTTGGTGCAAGAAATTTTTCATTTTGAATGGTTTTCAAGCTAGCTTAGTGGGTGTGGGGTGCCAAGATTTAGGAAATTTTCAAAGTCTTGGTGTTTGAGATTTAATGGTTGGAATGCACTCTTTATCTCACCAAATGACTTCTGTAAAAATATTTGTGCAAGAAATTTTTTATTTTGGTTGGTTTTCAAGATAGCGAAGTTTGGATGTGAGAATGGCTAATTTGTTTGCTTGGTAGGTGCCAAGATTTGGGAAATTTTCAAAGCCTAGGTTTTTGCGATTTAATGGTTGGAATGCACTCTTTATATCCCCAAATGGCTACTGTAAAAATATTGGTGATATAAATTTCTTTGACCAATATTTTTATAGTAGTCATTTAGTGATATAAAGAGTGCATTCGAACCATCAAATATCAAAAATCAAGACTTTGAAAATTTCCCAAATCTTGGCACCTACCAAGCAAACAAATTTGCCAAGTCTTACCACCATACTGACTAGCTTTAAAACCAACCAAAATGAAAAATTTATTATACCAATATTTTTACAGTAGTCATTTATTGATATAAAGAGTGCATACCAAGAATTAAATATCAAAAACTAAGACATTGATAATTTCCCAAATGTTCGCACCAAGCACCAACTAAGCCAAGTGTCGGTGCAAAACTTGGAAAGCTTGAAAACCAACGAAAATGAATAATTTCTTGCTCCAATATTGTTAGAGTAGTCATTGGGTGATTTAAAAAGCGCATTCCAACCTCTAAATCTCAAAAACCATAACTTAGAAAATTTCCCAAATCTTGGCACCACACACCCAATAAGCTAGCTTGAAAACCATCCAAAATGAAAAATTTATTGCACCAAATTTTTACCTAGCACCAACTTAACCAAGTCTAACCATTATAAACTTGGCTAGCATGAAAACCAACCAAAATGAAAAAATTCTTGTACCTATATTTTTACAGTAGTCATTTGTTGATATAAAGAGTGCATTCCAAGCATTAAATATCAAAAACCAAGACTTTGAAAATTTCCCCAATCTTCGCACCAAGCACCAACTTAGCGAAGTCTTAGTGCAAAACATGGGAAGCTTGAAAGCCAACCAAAACGAAAAATTTCTTGCAGCAAGATTGTTAGAGTAGACATTTGGTGATATAAATAGAGCATTACAACCTTTAAATCTCAAAAACCAAGAATTTCAAAATTTCACAAATCTTGGCACCACACAACTGCTAATCTAGCTTTAACACCATCCAAAATGAAAAATTTATTGCACCAAGATTTTTACATCAGTCATTTGGTGATATAAAGAATGTATTCCAACAATAAAATCTCAAATACCAAGAATTTGAAAATTTCCAAAATTTTGCCACCAAGCACCAACTTAGCCAAGTCTCAGCACAAAACATGGCAAGCTTGAAAACCAACCAAAATGAAAAATTTCCTCCACCAAGATTGATAGAGTAGTCATATGGTGTTATAAAGAGTGCATTCCAACCTTGGCACCACGCACCCACTCAGCTAGCTTGAAAAATTTCCTGCACCAAGATTTTTACATCAGTAAATTGGTGATATAAAGCGTGCATTCCAACCATTTAATATCAAAAACCAAGACTTTGAAAATTTTTGAAATCTTGGCACCAACAACCAACTTTCCCAAAACACCACCAACCTTTACAACCTTGAAAACCAACCAAAATCAAAAATTTTCTTGAACCAATATTTTTACAGCAGTCTTTTGGTGATATAAGGACTGCATTCAAACCATTAAATCTCAAAAACAAAGACTTTGAAAATTTCCCAAATCTTGGCACTAACAACCAACTTAGCCATGTCTCACCATAAATCTTTGCAAGCTTGAAAACCATCCAAAATCAAAAAATTTCTTGCACCAATATTTTTACAGTAGTCATTTAGGGATATAAAGAGTGCATTCCAACCATTAAATCTCAAAAACCAAGACCTTGAAAATTTCCTAAATCTTGGCATCACGCACCCACTAAGCTATCTTGAAAACCATCCAAAATGAAAAATTTCTTGCACCATGATTTTTACATCAATCATTTGGTGATATATTGAGTGCATTCCAACCATTCAATCTCAAAATCCAACACTTTGAAAGTTTTCCAAATCTTGGTACCAAGCACCAATTTAACCAACTCTAACCACCAAACTTGGCTAGCTTGAAAACCAACCAAAATAAAAAACTTCTTGGACCAATATTTTTACAGTAATCCTTTGTTGATATAAAGAGTGCATTCCAACAATCAAATCTCAAAAATCAAGACTTTGAAAGTTTCCCAAATCTTGGTACCAACAAAACAAACAAATTAGCCAAGAATCACCACCAAACTTGGCTAGCTTGAAAACCAACCCATATGAAAAATTTCTTCTAGCAAGATTTTTACATCAGTCATTTGGTGATATAAAGAGTGCATTCCAACAATTAAATCCCAAAAACCAAGACTTTGAAAATTTCCCAAACCTTGGCACCAAGCACGAACGTAGCTAAGTCTCACCACCAAAATGGGGTACCTTGAAAACCAACCAAAATGAAAAATTTTTTGAACAATATTTTTATAGTAGCTATTTTATGATATGTGCATTCCAACCATCAAATCTAAAAAACCTAGACTGTGAAAATTTCCCAAATCTTGGCACCAACTACCAACTTAGCCAAGTCTCACCACTAAACTTGGCTAGCTTGAAAACCAGCCAAAATGAAAAATTTCTTGCACCAAGATTTTTACATCAGTCTTTTGGTGATATAAAGAGTGCATTCCAATCATCAAATCTAAAAAATCAAGACTTTGAATATTTACCAAATCTTAGCACCATGTACCCACTAAGCTAGCTTGAAAACCATCCCAAATAAAAAATTTCTTCCACCAAGTTTTATACATCAATCATTTGGTGATATAAAGAGTGCATTCCACCGATTAAATCTCAAAAAGCAAGACTTTGAAAATTTCCCATATCTTGGCACCAAGCACCAACTTAGCCAAGTCTCACGAGTAAACTTAGCAATCTTGAAAACCAACCAAAATGAAAAACTTCATGCACCAAGATTTTTACATTAGTCATTTGGTGATATAAAGACTGCATTCAAACAATTAAATCTCAAAAACCAAGACTTTGAAAATTACCCAAATCTTGTCACCACGCACCCACTAAGCTAGCTTGAAAACAATCTAAAATTAAAAAATTCGAGCCCCGAGATTTTTACATCAGTCATTTGGTGATATAAAGAGTTCATTCCAATCATTAAATCTAAAAAACCAAGACATTGAAAATTTACCAAATCTTGGCACCAAGCAAAAACTTTGCTATGTCTCACCACAAAACTTGTATAGCTTGAAAATCAACCAAAATAAACCATTTATTGGACCAATATTTTTAAAGTAATCCTCTGTTGATATAAAGAGTGCATTCCAACCTTCAAATCTCAAAAATCAAGACTTTGAAAATTTCCCAAATCTTGGCACCAACAAAGTAAACAAATTAGCCAAGACTCACCACCAAACTTGGCTAGCTTGAAAACCAATCCAAATGAAAAATTTCATCTAGAAAGATTTTTACATCAGTCATTTGGTGATATAAAGACTGCATTCCAACAATTAAATCCCAAAAACCAAGACTTTGAAAATTTTCCAAATCTTGGCACCAAGCACGAACGTAGCTAAGTCTCACCACCAAAATGGGGTAGCTTGAAAACCAACCAAAATAAAAATTTCTTAAACAATATTTTTATAGTAGCCATTTTATGATATGTGCATTCCAACCATCAAATCTAAAAAACCTAGACTGTGAAAATTTCCCAAATCTTGGCACCAAGCACCAACTTAGCCAAGTCTCACCACTAAACTTGGCTAGCTTGAAAACCAACCAAAATTAAAAATTTCTTGCACCAAGATTTTTACATCAGTCTTTTTGTGATATAAATAGTGCATTCCAATCATCAAATCTCAAAAATCAAGACTTTGAATATTTACCAAATCTTGGCAGCACGTACCCACTAAGCTAGCTTCAAAAACCATCCCAAATAAAAAATTTCTTCCACCAAGCTTTTTACATCAGTCATTTGGTGATATAAAGAGTGCATTCCATCGATTATATCTCAAAAATCAAGACTTTGAAAATTTCCCAAATCTTGGCACCAAGCACCAACTTAGCCAAGTTTCACCAGTAAACTTCGCAATCTTGAAAACCAACCAAAATGAAAAATTTCATGCACCAATATTTTTACAATAGTCATTTGGTGATATAAAGACTGCATTCCAACAATTAAATCCCAAAAACCAAGACTTTGAAAATTTCCCAAATCTTGGCACCAAGCACAAACGTAGCTAAGTCTCACCACCAAAATGGGGTAGCTTGAAAACCAACCAAAATGAAAAATTTCTTAAACAATATTTTTATAGTAGCCATTTTATGATATGTGCATTCCAACCATCAAATCTAAAAAACCTAGACTGTGAAAATTTCCCAAATCTTGGCACCAAGCACCAACTTAGCCAAGTCTCACCACTAAACTTGGCTAGCTTGAAAACCAACCAAAATTAAAAATTTCTTGCACCAAGATTTTTACATCAGTCTTTTTGTGATATAAATAGTGCATTCCAATCATCAAATCCCAAAAATCAAGACTTTGAATATTTACCAAATCTTGGCAGCACGTACCCACTAAGCTACCTTCAATACCATCCCAAATAAAAAATTTCTTCCACCAAGATTTTTACATC